>CADDXX010000951.1:10920-66672 GCA_902810485.1 Alauda arvensis | reverse complement strand
CCTTATCTGTATTTCCTTATGGAATATTTAGAAACAGAAATCCAGGTCTTGCCCAAACAGGTCTGGATTCCCTGACAGATTGTATGAATCCATACATCTCAGATTTGTCTGTTAAGTTCACAAAGTGCTCTGAGATTTCAAAATACAGCTATTATGGAAATAGCCATTGTTATTCTTGTTTTTAATGGCTGCTGACAGTCAGGAATATTTTGAGGTAAGTGCCAAGTTAGAAGCTGTGATTCTGAATAGAGTTTTTCAAATACTCAAGGGGTCTATTATGTTTGAGGTAATTTGTCTGGACTGTCATCCCAGAATCATCTGGTGGAAGGGCACCAGGTTGGCACAACAAAGGCTGGCAGTGTCCCCTTATGGAGCCACTTTATGGGTTTGGTTGTGCTGGAGACGTTGAACACTTTGCAGGGCATTACTGAATTTTCTGGAGCTGTCTGAAACCCAGCTTTTCCATTTCATGGCACATGTCAAAGTTCCACAGTATGTTTTTATTCTCAGTGTGAACTTACCCACAAGTATAAAACCTTCCCTGCCTATTTAGAAAAGTGTTGTTTTAAACAAATAATAAATATATATATAAACTTCAAAATTAAATTACTAATTCAAAGATTATTTTGTTTGGTTTCTAATATTAGCATGAGGTGTTGGTGTCTGAAGAAGGACAATAGWGCTGGGGAAGGATCTGGAGCACCAGTCTGAGGAGGAGCAACTGAGGGAGCTGGAGGGGCCCAGCCTGGAGAAAAGGAGGCTCAKGGGRAACCTTCTKGCTCTGCACAACTCCCTGACAGGAGGGGAYAGCCAGGTGGGAGCTGGGTTCTGCTCCCAAGGAACAAGTGATAGGACAAGAGGAGACGGCCTCAAGTCTTTCACTAGGGGAGGTTTCAGTTGGATAGTAGAAAAACATCCTTTATTCAATGCGTTATCAATACTTAGGCAGTGGTAGAGTCACCATCCCTGGAGGAATTTAAAAAACGTGTAGGTGTGRCATGTGGGGACATGGTTTAGTGACAGTCTTGGCAGTGCTGGGTTAATGATTGCATGCAATGATCTTAGAGGTTTTTTCTACCCTAAACAATTCTGTGATTCAATGATTCTCCCCTGACACAACAGTTCTGATGGTTCAGGACATGGCCCAGCTCATCACACTGTGTCCTGTCAGGATAAGAACCAGGTAAGGATGCTATTGCTGGGCAAACATGTGAACAGTTTCTAGTGGATGAGATTCATCAGCTAGAAATTTTAGGTGGCTTTTTTTGGTGTCATAACTACATTGGAACTTGGTGGCCAAATTCCTGATTTGGAGAGGGATTTTCTACAGCCAAAAATGTGTAGTCCAAGTCTTAAATGAGATACTTCTACTTAGACAAGTGATTTGTGTCTCCATTGCTTGTACTGAGTAATTCTCCATTAAGAATAATGGCAGTCTAGACTGTTGTAGCCACGTCCATTTAGGTTTGAATTTGGTGCTGAATTTCCCCCATTCTGTTCACCAGTGGGATGAGAGCTTTTTGAGAACCAATTAGTGGAAATAACTTGAAGCCTCTTGTCCATTTATTATCTTTATAATATGCATGAGATCATTTTGGGCCTGTGATCTAGAACATGTAATCAGAGCAGGGTACATCAAAGGCTGTCTTGTTACTGGAATATTTTAAAGTTGTTAATATGAGATATAAAATCCTACTGAGGCAAAGCTCTKKAGTTCATGYAWGACAACTCAAAACCAAYTKGGTTTATCTGAACCTGTCTCCATTAGGATCTTGTGTTGACTTTGCTGTTTGATTTAGCAATCAGCTGTAAAAGACATCATTTGGGAAGCCAGTCTAATGAAGATGCTTAGAGTGATATTCTTCCAACCACATGTTTGAATCTGAGAAAATTACTTCAGGCTTCATTCCCTGTATTGTTGATGGGAGGAAGCARGAATTTAGAGTGTGAGTCATCTGACCTATTTTAGATGTCCATTTTGGAGTGATGAGTTGCAGATGAAGTGCTGATTTCTCCCTGTTGAGACAGGGACAGGGGGATTAGAGGCAGGTGACTGATGGGATTGGAGGAACTCATCCCATCCCCACTTCAGGGTACAATGTTTGGCCTTATCAGCAATAGSTTTATCACCCAGCAAATGCCATGGYTGATATGGGATCTCTCCTAGGACAGCACAGTCTGCATGGAGATGAGAGCAGCCACTGGAATTGGAGCTCCATTTCCATTTGAGAATGATTCACAGCCCACTGAGGTCAACAGGAATCTTTCCACTGGTTTCAGTGGGGTTTGCAAACCCCAGAGTTTCAGCATACATTAATTTAGCAGCTGGATGCCACAATTTAGGATAACATCATGCTCCTGGGTTTTATTATCAAGGTTTTGCCAAAGGTCAGCACTCTCACAGCAGAGCTGGCCACAGCAGTTCACTTGGTCATAAAGGCTATGCTACTCCAAAGAGATTATTCCTTCCCTTGGTACCTGAGTCTCCTCTGATTTGKTTTATCTAGTCCATAGTCTTCTTCATCATAGAAATCCACACTTAATCCCTTTGTCCATCTCCTCCAAGGCTGCCAGTGGTCTGTGGCTTACAAAGAGCAGCCTCCCCATCCAATCCCCACTCCCTGACGTGATCTCTGTCCTTTCAGCCTTTGACCACCTTGAAGCTGTATCTCAGTAGCAAATCTGGTGGATTAAACAAATCACCTCTGATAAAGAGGGGGGCTGAAAGTACCTTGATAAGAATTCAAAATAGAAAAAAAAAAAATTGGGGTAAAAACTAGATTTTCTTCCTTTCTTCCAGGCAGGCAGATATGTTGCTTATTTGGAGGAAAACTATTAAGAGAAAATTTARTATTGAATTGTATTACTGAAGCTTGAAACTTCATTAATTAACAATCAAATAACTTGAAAAAATATTACAGCTTTTGGGGCAAGTGAAGACTTTGGAAAGAAAAYAGAAGAGTTTAAGTATTTTTCTTATTTTTGTGGCATTGCGGGTGCTTTTGCAATACTTATACTTTTACTCACTCCACTGCCCCAAACATCCTTTTCATTATCTGGGAAAAATTATTCTTTTAGAGCCCACACAGTGCTTCAGAGAACATGCTACTGCCTTACCAGAAAAGCCTTACAGGTACTGACAATTTTCTGCATCAAAGAGGGGCAAACTCAAGCTCACTGTGTTGTGCAGGTCAGTGTGATGTGACTTTCACAGTGAAACCCAGATCATTCAAATACCAATAACATCATTGTCTTGGTCATGTTGCTACARAAAAGAACTGGTAATTAAAAATATTTGGGAAAATAATATTAAAGTTGGATAGTAAAATACTTTGTTTTGTTTTAGACATCAAGCAGGCTTCACGACCTACTGCATGCTCTGAGGACTGGCAGTACTGGAAACAAGGGGAATATAACACAGTTGAAAGCCTTAACACAAGATTTGAGACCATATGTTCCAGGTCATCCTTTGTTACAGGTTCCTTGTGTTTCTTAGAATGTCTGTCAGGACAGGATTCCAATCAACCAAACCACCTCAAACTGGGTGGCTTATTTAAGACACCTCTCTGGGCTCTCTGTAATCCCAGAATGGTTTGGGTTGGATGGGACCATAAAGATCWTCTTGTGCCACCCYCTRCCATGGGCAGGGACACCTTCCAAKATCCCAGGGTSCTCCAAGCCTCATCCAGCCTGGCCTTGGACACTTTCAGAGATCCAGGGGCAGCCACAGCTTYTCTGGGAAACTGTTCCAGGGCCTCACCACCCTCACAGTGAATAATGATGGTATTATTGTCATTATTGATATTATTGCCATTATTGCTATTACTGCTATTATTAAATTTAATGTCAGTAGGCACTTCCAAATAACAACTGATTTTATCCAGAGAAGGTGCATAGTTCTCCACTAAGAGTGCCTTTTTCTTCAGTGATCTTTCGCTATTGACTCCAGGGGAAGTCTGGATGACCAGTTTCTACCAGATCTGAAACTTTTAAATGGTTTGATTTCACTGAAATACATTCTCTGGTGAAGCTAGGGCTTTAAAATCTATTTAAGTAAATGTGACAGATTTTAATATATTCAGTTACAAGCCAATAAATGCTTCAAATGTTTGGGTTATAAAAACCATTTCAACATGTGTGACAAGAAAATATCTTAATATATTCAGTTACAGGCAAAAATACATTGGTATTACCCTGTCAACTCCATGTATTAAAATGGTCACAGGGCAGTATGACAGCAATGATGAGTGAAAAAGAGGCCATAATTATGGTTCTTTATTTACCTCATGGTTTTTGTGCCTGTTGTATTCATGCTGTCAGAGTTTTTCGAAATAACCATAATGGATAGAGATGGCCTAGAATTTCCCCTTCTGAGTGGATACAGAGATTCTCTCCTGATGAGGACATGGAGTCTACAAACAAACAAACAAACAAACAAACAAGCAAGCAATGTTTGCAATGCTGACTGAACAGAAAATGCAGCTCCACTTCCAGATAAGCCCAAGTGAGCCCAAACTGACAGGGTTTATATTTGGATTAAATATGAGGAAAAAATTCTTCCCTGTGAGGATGGGGAGGCCCTGGCACAGGGTGCCCAGAGAAGCTGTGGCTGCCCCTGGATCCCTGGAAGTGTCCAAGGCCAGGTTGGATGAGGCTTRGAGCACACTGGGATAGTGGAAGGTGTCCTGCCCATGACAGGGGCTGAAATGAGATGAGCTCCAAGGTCCCATCCAACCCAAACCATTCTGTTCCCATGAACATGTGACAGTGATTTAGAGGATATAAAGAAGAAAGCTTATTTGCATCCATTTCTGAGGCATTAAAGCACAGAAAGATTTAATCCCTGGCCAAAAAGCAGTGACAGGAAGACTGTGGCAAGGCAAAGATCCGAACCCARAATGCCCCAGGGCCCTCACCACAAGATATTTCTTTTTCTGAGGGTAGGTTAATCTCTGTTTTTTCAGCATAATTGAGTGCAGGAAGTATTCACAGTCGCTGTTGCTGTTTTTGAGCACGGTCTATTGGAGAATAATCTGAACCAGCCTTTTAGAAGCAAGACAACACTTTTCTGATGTACAGCAGATAATGTGAGCAGCAGAGAATTGATGTCATCCCTACCTGAGATGAAGGAGGCTGCAGTGATGATTTTCTGAGGCCCTTCCTTATCTTATGAGTTTTTCACTGTAGAGTGGTCCTAGGAAGACAAGCAGAGGGATAACTCAATATCAGCAAAACAAACTGAGCACTGTGTAAACATGAGGAAAAAGCTGGAAGTTTCTCTRTGCCAATGCATGGAATATCCACTAAATATTTAACTTACTCCAACTTTTGTTTCCTGTCAAGTATCAAGAGCAATGAGCAGAGGACCTGGCTGCAAGTCAAYAACACTTGTGGATTAATTTTTTTGGCRAGTTTAATGATCTCTTATATCCCTGCAAAGGGAATTTYACACCACTGCAAAGGACTGAAGTGCAAAGAAGTAAAACMTAAAGCACTTTCCAAGGTGTGGAARATGCWCTCTKAAAGCAACAYGTTGCAGCAGCTCAGTTAACCTTGAAAACTCAAGCAATTAAAATACTASTGRCTAAGAAATAATAATTTTGAGAAAGCAGTTTTTCTTCTTTCTCTCACAGTCCTACTCTGTGCCATATTTACAGCCATCTTGAGCTGGCAGTTTTGTGTAGGAGGAATCAACCACTACTTGGCTTAAAGGGTCAAAAGRCCTCAGAAAGGAAGTCAAGACAGAATAGCTGTGACTTCTCTCACTCATATGATTATAACCTGAAGGCTGGAAAAAAGACCTGAACGTGACTTGATGAAGAAAATGACAGAGGGTCTTGACATGAGGCTTCTGGTGCTCTCCCTGCTGCTGGGGACCCTTAAACTCCAAGCAATGCCTTTCACTGGAAGTTAAAATCCAGGGAAGATGCCTTGGCAGTAGGTTGCTGTGATAGTTGTCAGTCAGGCAGCTCTGCTCAGTGCTGTCCTTAACAGGGTCACTGTCAAAGAGCTGGTGATGCCACCACAGTTTATTGCAGGGCAGAAATTTTGTCTTCCCCAATCTACCCAATAAGAGATTTGTTATCATCAAGCCTCTGTTATGTCCTTATTTCATCTTTTTTTCTTTCTCCATTAAACTTTGTGTTCCAGATTGAACAAGGAAACCTGCTCTTTTCCATCCAAGAGAAGAATCTCCATGATTTTCCCCTCTTATCTGCCTCAATATTTTTACAGGATTCAGTCTCAGCTGTTTTTCTTTTCTCTAAATAATAAGTTGTAATCTTGGCATTTTTGAATTCCCAGCGTGGGTCTATTTAGAAATTAGTAAGAGTAATTGTAATATGAAAGAAAATTGGCCTCTTTAAGCTATTGTTGTGTCACAATGGTGCTGAGAGGCACCAGCCAACAATGGCACTGCTTTGTTACCAGGCACTGGGCAGAAATAGCTGGAGGTCGGTCTGACCTTGGAAAATGTACAATTCCAGAGGGTCAGTCAGAGGCAGCAAGAGGAAGGAAGTGACCTGAGGGGTGTCACACAGTAGGCAGCAGCAGAGCCAGGGCAGTGCCATTGGGTTCATCTCCAGTGCCATAGGATTGCACCCCTGAACCCTGCCCCGCTGCCTGTGTGGGATACACAGCCCTGCCTGCCCTGGGATCACATCCCTGGGCTGCTCTGTTCCTGCCTTGGAGGAACTGGAACAGGAATAGAGGTGGGTGCCCCCAAACAGTGTTCAGAGAACGCATGGTGTCAACACAGCTGGGTTACACCATTTGGGTAAAGATTATCAGTGTATAATCAGCTCTGTCCCCAGAGGTTGTATAAATACCCTGATCTCTTGTGTTCCACTCTGGTAATCTTTTCTCTGACTACCTTTAAATAAATGTAAAAACATTTCCTCAAAACAAATCCCCTTTCCACTCTTCAGCGAAGCAAGGAACAGCAACACCAGTGAACTCTTTTAGAGGCAGCACTGGGAGGATTTCACTGTCCTCATGCCGGTGTCTGGGAGGGCCCTGCAGTGTTTACTGTCTCATGTGAGGCCCTGCATCCCAAATATCCCAYCACAGCCTGTTTGGTCCTGTCTCAGCATCTGCCAGATCCTAGTCCTGCTATCAAAGTTAAGGAACAAAGAGAAGGACCAGTTTCAKCTGTGCTGCTGGAGGGATGCTCCCTCTCAGCGTGGCTCTGGATTTCCTAGCACAAAGGAGAGGATGGAGTTTTGTCATTCAAAAGAGGAAGAGGTGAGCCCAAATCAGTACTAGGTCAAATGAAAAAAAGACAAAGTAACAGAGCTGGGACTCATCCTGAAGCTGGGCAGACTCCTGCAGAGCTGGCCTTCCTGCTCCCAGTGCTGCTGGAAGGATCTGGGCAGGCTTGGTCCCAACCCTACACACTGTGATCCCTTGTCTCCCAGTCCTATTTGCTGTTTTGCTGCTTCCAGAACACTTCTGATCTCAGCATCACGGACAGTCAAGTCCTTGTTGCCAYCATGCTACAATAATACAGAACTGGAGAGTCTTAAATAATTCCATCTGCCAAATCTAGCTTTTTAGGGAGCAGAGTGGCTGGAATTTGTTGCTTCCCGGGTCACCCCCCTCTGTAGCCACACTCCTGCTTGCCCAGAGATGTGCTCACTGTGGAAGTGTGCACAGGATGATGAGACAGAGTTGTTTGCACAGCAATATTCCTGTGGTGGCCAGGTGCTCCATTCTACAAACAGTGGGGGTTTTATTCCATTGTCTGAGTGACACACAGGAATCATGGATAAATGGAGTGCAGGACCAAAATGCAAAGGAGAAGTCAGTGGAGCTTGCTACCAAAACCTACATGTCAAGAAGTGGTTGAAATAAAACCTGTAAGAAAGTGTCCCTGTGTGATTATTTGTGCAATATCCAGCATCACAGAGCATGGTTTTGTTTCTGAATCCTTGAAAATGAGAGTAATTGCTGTTCATACCACTGTTAAACTGAGATCTGGGAACACCATCACCATATTAAATATGAGCTGGTTTGCAATGTCAAATTCCATTGCATGGCAATACATTTAATTCTCTTTTCTTGACACAATAGCACCTTTCATTTTATTTTAGCACCTCTCCACTCTTAGTGTATTGGAGTCTGTCTTCTCACACCTCTGGAACAGCTGTAGTATGCTGCATACTTGAATGTTGAATTAACCTTTTCATATCTCATTCCAGTCTCTCCTTTCCCACCGCCTGCTGTGTTCCTCCTTTGCCTTGTTTTCTCAAATTAGAGCCTTTCATTGCATATTTGAGAGCACTGGGAAAAAAGAAAAAAAAAATGATCCCTGAGAGGGCAGCCTATTGCCCAGTTGAAAAGAGCTGGTTTGCCATGTCAGAGACATCTYTACTCCATGTGTGACTTTCCTCACTGTGTACCTGGTATTTTTTTTCACCAGTGCACCATGAATATCACGGTGACAACAAATAATGGCTTTGTTTAATAAATGTGAGCTTCTGGCTTCGGTTCCACAACCTTTGCCCAGCTCTGTTGCTCTTCCCTGGACACACTCCAGCCCCTCAATGTTTTTGTTTTTTTTCCTGAGTGACCCAAAATTGGACACAGCACTTGTGGCCTCAGTCATGCTCAGCACAGGGGACAGTCACTGCCCTGGCCCTGCTGCCACTGCCCAGGTGCCTTTGGCCTTCTTGCCCACCTGGGCACAGCTGGCTCATGTTCAGCTGCTGTTGACTGACACCCCCAGGTCCTTTTCCAGCTTTCCAGCCACTCCTCTCACAGCCTGCAGCWCTGCAGGGGTTGTTGTGACCCAAGTAACTCACTTGGACTGGGTTAACCAACACACAAGTATTATTTATTAAACTGGTTGTAGTGAAAGGGCAAAATGTATTGATCCAACTGGATTCTTCAGTTCCTGCCAAGGGAAGCTGGGGAGTTTAGTGTCCCTAGACTGAATTTAGACTTTATAAATAACCCCTCAGGMAATAACATGCAAGTGAGTGCAGGCAGCCAGAAGAAAACAATTTAAAAATGACTATGCTTGAGGTTGCAAATACCAGCTTAAACAAGACTAAGTTGTTGAAAACATACAACTCCATGAGGAGACTCTGAGAATTCCAYTTAAATGCTGGTTCTGGTTTTCATAAGTAAGAGGTGAAAGCTAGAGGAGCTCAGCTAGAGGTCTCAGCTCAAAGATGAGCTTCCAAAAGTAAAACTGCAGAAATAAATATTTAAGAGGAAGGAAGTTGTAGGGATTCCTGGGGAACATGATGAAGTCTTCTCCTCCAAGGAGTTTTGAAAAGGTGGCATTTTTTAATCAAAAAGCTTGAGTTGTGCATCATGGCAGGTGTGTTCTGCAGCAAGGACAGGGCACTGAAAAGGGACTGTTTGCACACTCTGCTCACCTGGGATCTCAGAGTCTTTGCAAAAAGATCTGGACACAGCAGCCAGAGAGAAACAGGAATGACAAAGTCATGTCCTCTTTTAAATGACACATGGTTATTTTTGATCGACATTCCCAGATTCACAGCCCTCCCCACATATCAGGAAATACCAGTGATTTTGATTTATGGTACCAAACACAGCCTAGTATTCATATCCAAAACAGCTCCAAACRTTGAGACATTTTATCTCTCAAAATGAACCACTACATAGTGGCAAACTGAATTCAGACAGATTCAGAATACTCTTTATTTTTTTTTCCCTGTGGAAAGTAAAAATAAAGTTGTAGGACATTCTCACTGGGCACATCAAAACTCATACCCTATTTTATGCCAACAATGGGAATACATATTTTATATGTATGTCTATATTTACATCAAATATATGCAATAGTTTCATGGTGAGTTCATTTTTTGCTTGAAGTCTCATATAACATTTCAGAAATGAGTAGCTATCAACTTCATCCTTCCATCTGCCTCATTTCATGAGCACTTTATTAAATCAAAAGTAATTTGCACAAAACAATTCTAAAACATGATCCCCTCCAAATCTGGGCCTGTCAAGACACATAAACTTGGGCTGTTGTGAACAGATCATATGGCTTGATCTGATGTGCAGGAAGATGGTGATGAGCACAGCTTGCCATTGTTAAACAACACTTGAATAATGCACTGGGTTTGRGATCCATCAGCTCTTCTGGTTTTAATCATCCATTTTCTTCTCTTCCATTTCGTAACTGGGCTGTTGATGTAATCCTGCCCCATGTGAGTGCTAAGTTAAGGSTTTCACAATAAATGTAATGCCATCTAAACCAGCATGAAAGAGCCACACAGTATAATCTAAGGTGCCCACAAGAGCTGGCAGAGGACTGGGCTCCTGATGWAGCCAGTGGAGTCACCAGTAATTAAAAAAATAATTAGCAATTGAATTCTCAGCAAAAGGTTTTAATCTTGCCCTTGCTCTCCTTGCTTGCCTGAAGAAAGGCAGTGTTTTATTTCAGTAGAGAGAGGCTGGACCATGCAACAAATGGGGAAGCAGCAGATCTGGCTGGGACTGGGGGACATCAGGCTCCTTGAACTGAGCCCTCTGCCCTGGTCACATTAGGTGAGAKGACTGCATTGCACAGGCCAGGAATTCTATCAAGAAAGGGTTTTATCAGAATTAAAAGCTCTGTTTGAGAACTTTAAAACAGTCAATCCTCATCCAATGGCTGCACTTTGAGAATCTGAATGTTTGCACTCAGGATAAGAGCAAAACCCATGGGCAACATCTGTACCAGGGAACAAAACAGTTTGTTTTCAAAGGTGATGATATTACTCTTGCTGGGAACAATCCTGGGYTTGTTTTAGCTAACCTGTGCCTGGGAATGCCAGCACAGTGCCAGCTGGTCCAGCCCAAAGCAGTGCCAGGAACTGCTCTGTGAATTTAGCAAGGTGAGCAGTCAAATTCCAGCCTCTTTGTGGTGACCTGGCCTTGTGTAATTGTAAACCAATACAACGGGTTTGTGTACTGGATAAAGCGTCAGCATGTGGCAATTTCTACTTTCTGCCACAGGATTTGTGTTGTTTCCTACTCTAGCAGACATTTCTCCCTGACCTTGTTCTGCCCAGGTGCCACAGAATCACCTCCAGGTCCTGGCCATGCCCACTTGTCCTGGCCAGAACCAGGAAACTCCCCCAAAATGCTATCAAATTCTMTTTCTCACACAGACTACACTGAACTGACCAAGCTGTTTGAAACTTTCAGTACTGGGCATGTTTCTGAGACATCACCTCTTCGTTTTTTATTCTATTCTGATAGAAGAACTTCTTTTTTATGAATAACACTGTATATATCCTACCATCCTAAGCTAAATTGAGCCTTGCTCTCACACCCATGGCTCAAGAGCATTGCAACAACCACCCATGTTAATTCAGCTGGATCTCCTCTGCTGAGGAGTGAAGGACACCTGCACTGAACAGCTCATGAGCAGCAGCTGGAGCTGTTTGGAGACTTTGAACAKAAAGGCACTAGAACAACTGTTGTCTCCATCCTTGGAGATATACAAACCCTGCTGAAACTAAAGGCTTTTGAAGTCTCCCTGATTCCTACATTTAGGCTGTTACTGCTGTACTCGAGCACCTAAATTCCACCTAAATYACCCTTGAGATGCCTCCATGCTCTTATGAATTTAAAAATTCCTTATCACAGAATGATTTGGGTTTGAGCTGGAAAAAACCTTAAAGACCAATCTAGTTCCAGCCCCCTGCCATGGGCAGGGATGCCACCCACTAAGCCAGGTTGCTCATTATGGTGATTTTAGGCTCAGATATTATAAGGARAAGGAAAACACGGAGGTGAGGTGTTCCTGTGGCTGCTTGCCAAGTCAGAACTCTGGAGTGTCACAGAGTGACCTCAGAGGTTGGTTCTCTTCTGGTTCACTACACTGGACAAAGCATCCTCTAGTTCTGCACTGGAGCAGCTCTGACAGTCCTGTCTTCAGTGRTGTGACTCTGACCCTGCTGAGCCCTGCAGCAAACACCTTTCCTCTAACACTTCAATTCAGAGACTCCTGTCCCAACCTTGTATCTCCCATACTCAGCCATAAAGCTGGAAAACAAAACCCCCAACCTTCCTTCCCCTGCCTGCCCCCTCAGCCTGGCTTTATTTCCCAGGGCTGCTGGTGGTTGAAGAACAATTGGCTTTGCTCATCTGAGGGGATTTGCATTGTGAATCTTGCTGACAAGCCAAGGAGCAGAAGGGTGGGAGAGGAGGGGTGGGAGGAGGGATGCTCTGCCAGCCAGGCAGGCGGGATCGCTCTGGCAGCAGCTCTGCCTGGCTTTCACTCTGCCTCCCAGGGGGAAATCCTTCCTCTCACTCCAGGCTTCTCCCCTGCCACACCAGGCAGGACAAGGAGGCAGCAGAAGGGTCCCTGCACTGCCAGCACCCAACATCAGCTCTCACCTGCAGAAGGCAAACCATGAGGACGAGCTCTTTGCTCCTGCAGCGTCTTCACCTTTGATTGAAAACCTTCACCCATCTCCACGGGGGAACATGGAGGAGCAGTACATTTCCAAACTCCACCCAGTAGTGGATTATGGAGCTGGGGTCTTTCTTCTRATCATAGGTGAGTTCACAGCCTGCTCATTTGCTTGGAGCCGGGGAACAGGATGCAGGGATTCCCTGTCTGTGCCATGATCAGGCAGAAGAACCTGGAGGGAAATGACAGCAAATATTTCCCCACAGGTTCCCCTGCTTAGTGCCTTGGCGTTGGTTGGCAGCCAGGATTAATCTCCMCTCTTGGATTTGAAATCTTGTTTTGATGCTGAAGAATGGCCAGCACAAATTTGCCTCTGTGGGATCACAAATATTCAAAATAAGTTGTCTGTCACATTCTGTGGCATCTCAGCCCCGAGAACTGAGCCAGGGCAGCTCAATCCATGGGACTGGGCAGGGGAAGTGTCACTCTGCTGTGTCTTGGTAGGATGAACTGCTACAGAACAGCAAAGTGTTTCTAAATAGCAGTTCTGGGGTTTGCAGCAGCCTGTTTGCCCTGCTGCAGGCAAACAGATTGAAAATGAAATACAAGTGGAGATAGCTACAGCCCATGGCTTCAGTKAAGTGTTTTCTTCCTTGTCTGCTTCTTGCATGTACACAGGCATTTGTTTTCTACCCTGGTGGATTTGGAGAAGAGTGKCACTTGTTTAGGCATGCTTTCCACCTGAATTTTTCCTTATATTCCTTCCTTCAGCTCCCTTGAAACCTCTGGTTGACATAAGAAAGACAAGCCTGTACTTTCATGTGCTTTAATACTGAGGCTCTGGGCAGACGTGCTGGACTTTAATACTTTGGATTTCCTCTTGTTCTGCACAGCAGAGCACAAGTCAGGGTGAGGAAATCCCTGTTTACAAACCAATGCTTATTCAAGTCAGGATGGCAGCTCCCTTCTCTCAGAAATGTAAATACATAGACGCAGTTCAGGCAATGGGAAGGGACAGCAAAAGGGAGCTGGAGGCTGCTGTTCCCTGTGTTCATCTTCCACCAAGCTGAATCTCACACCTCTGCTAAAGGACTTGGAGGCACTGAAACTCCAGGCACAGCTTCCAGCATTGGATCCAGAGCCCTGTGTGGCAGCCAGGTTCTCTCCATCCTGCATGGACTCTCAGAAATAAAGCAGGGAGCTGAACTGCAAACAGGTGTTGTATTTACCAACAGCTTTGCCACCTCACTGGGGCTGCACGTTTGTGCCCTGAAATGATGTTTTTGTTAGGAACAAGGCCAGGGCATGGGCAGCACTCACCAGCAGCTGTTTGGTGACTGTCCCACAGTTACAGTTCTGTCCTGTGCCAGCCAGCAGCCCACAGGATGGAAGGGAAGAGCTTCTGTCAGGGTAAAAATAGAGGCTGGSCCTGGATGTCACCTCTGATGACACAGCTGCTTCCTGCATCTTGTGTAAGGGTTGGGTTCTTACAGRAGAAAGTGAACTGGGTTCATCTTTCCTCCTGAAGCCTGAGGATGTTCTATTTTGGGACCCTCACTGTGAGAAGCAGAATGAGGGGCTGGAGTGACTCCAGGGAAGGGAACGGAGCTGGGGAAGGGGCTGGAGTACCAGGAGAGGCTGAGGGAGCTGGGAAAGGGGCTCAGCCTGGAGAAAAGGAGGCTCAGGGGGGACCTTGTGGCTCTGCACAGCTCCCTGACAGAAGGGGACAGCCAGGGGGGTTCAGGCTCTGCTCCCAGCTAAGAGGTAACAGGACAAGAAGAAATTGCCTCAAGCTGCACCAGGGCAGGTTTAGAYTGGCTGTTAGGAAACATTTCTTCATGGAAAGGACTGTGAAGCACTGGAACAGGCTGGATTTAAAAGCTGTGTGGATGTGGCATTTGGGGACATGCTTTAGAGGTGGCCTGGTCAGTACTGGGGAATGGTTGGACCCGGTGATCTCAGAGGAATTTTCCCATCAAAAGGATTCTGTGAGTCCATCATTCCATGTCCCAGACTGTGCAGACTGCTCTGCCCACTGAGCTGCAGGTTGCTCTGTCAGCAAGTGGCTAAGCCCTTGTGGGCATCATCCCTGTGAGCAGACACAGAGATCCTGAGAGCTCAGGGAACCCTTCCAGGGCATCCAGAGGTGGCAAGTGAACGTGTTTGGGCAGAAAGTGACTGAAGGAGGGACATGGTGTCTCAGATTYGTGTGCCCATTTCAGTTAAGCCTTTCTCTTGACACCTCTGAGGTTTTTATGCCAATATATTTATTCCATTTTATTGCATGTGCCTCTATTAAGTCCTCTGTGGGCACTTYAGGTGGTACCTGTGACCAAATGCAGCCTTCCTGCATTCACAGCCACGAGGGAACTCAACAGAATCTTTTTTCTGTCTCCTCCTTTCATGTCTGACTTTAGAGGACACCTTCYCAGGAAAACCTTTCATCAAAATGTTGTTACAGCACCATGTTCACTTGAAAGAAGAGAGAAAATGAGTTGTTTGGTGCATGTACTTCTGRCACTGCTGTCACCAGCACTTTGAAGCCCTGTGGCAAACCTGAATAATGCATGTGTGACAGCTCCTTTTGAAAGGCAAGCTCTGGGTGTGCTGCACACCCCTGGCTAAACAACTCCCACGGTCCCACCACTCTCAGAGACCACCAGAACAGTGATGCTGATTCTCAGGGATCAGCAGGGACTCTGAGCTGCCCAGCCAGCACATGGCCACCACCCAGGCAGCTCAGAGCCCAGTGCTGGGGCTCCAGTCGAAGATGAGGGAAGTCACACTGAGGGAGGGCTTTGGGAAGTGCAGGGGCCAGGTGGGCAGGATGGCTGGAGCACTTCAGCGGGAAGAAGAAGTGAGGATATTCTTCCTCAGCACAAGAAATCCGGGGACCTGCCAGAGTGGGTCCAGAGGAGGCCACAAAGATGCTCTGAGGGCTGGAGTGCCTTCGCTCTGGAGACAGGCTGGGAGAGCTGGGGAGTTCTCTTTGGAAAAGGCCGCAGGGAGACATCATTGAGGCCTTCCAGTACTTRAAGGGGGCTTATAAAACAGACAGAAAGTGACTTTTCACACAGGCAGACCGTGACAGGACATTCCAAACCCTGCCATGGGCAGGGACACTTTCCAATAATCCCAGGTTGCTGCAAGCCTCATCTAACCTGGCCTTGGACACTTCAGGGATTCAGGGGCAGCCACAGCTTCTCTGGGCAACCTGTGCCAGGGCCTCCTCACCCTCACAGGGAAGAACACCAAATATCAAATCTAAACCTGCTCTCTTTCAGTTTAGAGCCACTGCCCCTTATCACTACATAATCTTGTAAGAAGTCCCTCCTCAGCTCTATTGCAGCCCCTCCCAGACACTTCCAGTGGGTTCCACAGCTGTGTTAGCTGCTGTTCTTGCCTGTGCTGATCCTTCCCTTTCAGCCATCCTGACAATCCTTGGGAACTCGGCTGTCCTCGCCACGGCAGCGAAGCGCTGCTCCCTGCTGAAGTCCCCGGAGCTGCTGACAGTGAACCTGGCGGTGGCGGACATCGGCATGGCGCTCAGCATGTACCCKCTGGCCATCGCCTCCGCCTGGAACCACGCCTGGCTGGGGGGAGAGGCCTCCTGTGTCTACTACGCCCTGATGGGCTTCCTCTTYGGGGTGTGCAGCATGATGACCCTGTGTGCCATGGCCGTGATCCGCTTCCTCGTCACCAACTCCTCCAAGTCCAGCAGTGAGTAAATCCCTGTCTGCTCGCCTGGTGCTGCTGYGCTTGGGCTGGGCTGCTCTGGGRGTGCAGCAGTGCRGCTTTAAACCAAACAGGTGTTTTCCAYGTAAGGAAAAAGGGTTTCAGTTTTACCRTRTAACTTTAAAGGAAAAAGCCCTAGAAGGTTCTTTCCTCTGCTTGCAGCCATTGGCTCAAGGCCAAGACAGAAACACGGATRGGTCTCTTTACCTGTTCCTCAGAAATSCAGCCATTCTCTATWGGGCAGTTTGCCAAAAACCCCAYCTAAACCATTCTGTATTTAAAGAAGAGCACARAGCTTCTCGGYRCTTCATAGCAAGGTGCAATGCTTGCATGTACCTGTGCTCGGGTTCTAGTTTGTTCCTTTATTGTTTATTATTTTATTAGTTTGTTAAACATTTTGCTTTGCAAAACTTACCCAAGGAGCCGTCTCTCAAATTATTTTTAAACCATTCTGTGAGGTGCAGGACRCCCTCAGAGACTTSRTRCATCTCCAYRTGGCTCACTCCACTCTGGCCACGTGCAGGACTGTATCATGGGAGGTGCTCTGTGGGATGTGGTGTGGAACATCAGGTCAATAACAGCACAATAAGCCTCAGCTTTTAGTGCAATATCAAATCCTGGTGTTCCCAGAAGGATCTGATTAAATTCTGTATGAAACAGTGAGGTTTTTCAGTTTTGCCAAGTGAAACTGCCTGAGAATGGAGAGYACAAAGGTTTTCCTGGACCAGACAGCCTCCCTTCCTATTTGTATCCAAGCAGATACTGGAATTTAAAAGGAAGTAATATTCTTCTGGCATTCCTGGGCTGGGACCACAGCACATTCAAGGTGAAATGGATCCTGTAAAGCTCCCTGTAAGCTGTAGATGAGCACTGAGGGCTGTGTTCAGGTCTCATCCAATCCTCTGACACTCTATTTCTCTAGAAGCCCAAAGGTTAGGGACCTGCAGCAGCAGCCCAGGTGGCTCTGTAGCCACCATCCTTCTGTCTAAGGAGAAGTTGTGGCAAACCCCCATGTGGCTGGGATGGGATCCATATACTCTTGCTCTTCCTCTTCCTTGCAGGTTACAAAATCACCAAGAACACTGTCTGCATCCTGATTGCTTTCATCTGGCTCTACTCCTTGCTCTGGGCCATCCTGCCCTTGGTGGGCTGGGGCTACTACGGCCCTGAGCCCTTTGGYATCTCGTGTACCATAGCCTGGAGCAAGTTCCACAACTCCTCCAATGGTTTCTCCTTCATCCTGAGCATGTTCCTGCTGTGCACGGTCCTGCCTGCGCTGACCATCGTTGCGTGTTACCTGGGGATTGCCTGGAAGGTTCATAAAGCATACCAAGAGATCCAGAATATTGACAGGATCCCTAATGCRGCCAAACTGGAGAGGAAGCTGACCCTGGTGAGTTTTCCCTGSGATGGGAAGAGTGTGCAGTAATCAGGAGCTGGCAGAGAGCTGGCTCTGCTCMTGCACAGCTCACAGAATCATGGAATTACAGAGACCTACACAGAAATTCTGTATGGAAACAGGATTTTAATATATTAAGTATTAATATATTATTTTTTTTCCAAATCTGCACTTCAGTTGTGCAATTCTTGTGGAAAAGAATTGATCCAAGCTTTCTAGAGGCCAGTCAYAGAATCACYGAATCATTAAGGCTGGAAAAGGTCTCTAAGATGATCAGGTCCAACCATTAATTCAGTACTGACAGGTACACCACTTAACCATGCCCCTAAGCACCACAGCAACATATTTTCTTAATATTGCTWATGACAGTGACTCCACCACTGCCCTGGGCAGTCTGTCCCAATGACTGACAACCCCTCCTGTGAAGAAATGCTTCCTARTATCCAATCTAAACATCCCCTGGTGCAACCTGAGGGCATTTCCTCTTGTCCTTTCATTTTTTACCTGGGAGCAGAGCCTGACCCCCACCTGGCTCTATCCTCCAGGGAGTTGTAGAGTGATAAGGTCCTCCTGAGTCTCCTTTTCTCCAGGCTGAGCCCCCTCAGCTGCCCCTCACCAGCCTTGTGCTCCAGCCCCTTCCCCTGCTCTGTTCCCTTCTCTGGACACGCTGATGTTGCATTTCTCTGGGAAATGGCTTCTCCCCCTCCCAGAGACCCCTGGAATTTGTGAACATGTATCTTGACCCTTCCCTTCTTCCCCAGCCCTACTGGCTTATGTCCAGCTATCCCCTCCTCTGGACAAGGTTACAGAAGGCCCCGTTCTCCTTTGTTCTCCATCTTTCCCCCTTCGGACCATCAAAGAATAAACATCTCAGAAAACTCTGGGGCACTCTCTTTTGGGAATCCCTTGTCCTGACTGAAATATTCTCTCCTAAGCCCCTTGAGATCTGAGCTGGCCTGGGAGTTTCAGGGAGCTGCTGTGGGGAATTATTTCATGCTCCAGCCCCTCAGTGTCTCTTTTCCTGAGGGCCCATAAGCGCAGCTCCGGGCGGGGCAGTTCGGCTGTGCTCCCACACACCCCTCGTGTGCCCAGCCCCGCCTGTGCCAGCTGCAGACAGCTCTGTTCCCCCGCAGATGGCCGTGCTCATCTCCGTGGCCTTCCTGAGCTCCTGGACTCCGTACGCAGCCGCCAGCTTCTGGTCCATCTTCAACTCCAGCGACTCGCTGCAGCCCGTGGTGACGCTGCTGCCCTGCCTCTTTGCCAAGTCCTCCACGGCCTACAACCCGCTCATTTACTACGTCTTCAGCAAGACTTTCCGCTGCGAGGTGAGGAGGCTGCGGTGCTGCTGTGGCCGSAGGGGTCACTACTCCAGCTCCGACAGCTCCGCGGAGCACCCCGCGTCCGTGTGGAGCGGCAGGGACCACGTCCGTCTGTCCGCGGCCTCCAGGGGCGAGAATCCGGGAGCTGCGGCCCCCTGAAACGCAGCCGTGGGGTCACAGCACAGCTCAAACCCAGCCTATGCCAGGTCCAGAGGAGCAGGGGTGCCGCAGATGAGGTTGTCACTGCTTATCTTATGTCAATACAGAGGTTTAAGTATATATATTTTTAAGCAGCTCTCAAATATTTTCTTTAGGCCTCACAGAAAAATCTGTTTTCCCCRAAGAATTCCACTTTAGAGGAAAAAGATTTATGTACCAAACATAAAATCGTGTAAATTAAACTTATTTTCAGGTAAACAGAGATTTATTATTTTTGTTGATTTTTTTTCCCTATACTTCTGATTTTTTTTAATGCAATCTATCTGCCAAGTCTTGGCTCTACCAGTAAAACAGCCATCACAGAAAACCGTGGGTTGCACACAGTGTTACCRAATAAACACAGCTGAGTGTGCAGTTTTCCAGCAATACAGACTGAAAAMCATATGGGGAGCAAGAAATGCTCACTGCCAGGAAAAGGTGAGAATGTGGCTGCTCCCAAAATGGTACAGAGATCTCTGGTTCCTTGCTCTTTTAGAGGTGCAGCTCCAACTCCTCCAAGCACAAGTCCAAGGAGCTGAGCAGCCTTGGTGGGATGAGGTTTGGTGGGACCGTGGCAGTCAGTGCAGGATGCCTTCTGTGTATCCCAAATGGCACAGTGGGAAGGGATGGAAGCTCCCAGCAGGAGGAACTGTATCCTTCAGCTGCTGCTGGCTGAGGCACAACAGTTCTTCTGCCACAGAAGCTGTTGGAGCACTTTAGGATTGGAGTTGTTAAGTTGGAAAAGTCCTTTAAAATCATGTCCAAACATCAACCCATCACCACCATGTTCACCACTAAACCATGTCCTCAAGTGCCACATCCACGTATTTTTGGAACACTTCCAGGGATGGTGACTCCATCACTTCCCCTCCATCACAGAGCAGCCTGTTCCTGTGCTTTCCCACCCTTCCTCTGCAGCTGTTCTCTGTACAGGATGACACAAGGCATTCCYCAGGTCACCTTCACCCTGCAGATGCAGTCCTGGCTCCCAAGGCTTCCATGGGAGCTCCTGAGATCCCAAATTCTTCCCTGGTAGGGCACTGATATAACAAACTGAGAACAGTTTGCTGATTCAGTACAACCAGAACACCAGGTTTGTTTGGTTGGGTTTTTTTTTAAAGTTTTGAGAAGGTAATTTATGGTCAAATTATAATTCCACAGTTATTTCCTACCCAGCCCTGGACTGTGCTGTCTTTTCAGAGATGGATGCAGATGCAAGCACTGAATTTCAGGAGTGAGTCTGGGCACCTCATGTTTGCAATCACCAGTGCAACCACCTCAATACAAAAAAAAATTTAATCTAAAAACTCCAACACCTCTCACATATTAGAAGTTTTCTCATCACTCTGAGTAGGTTTACAATGCAGACATTCCACACCAGCCAGCCACCTTTGGTTTCTTTCTTTCCACTGAGGATAAATGGAGCTCCCTCCTCAGATAGAGACATATGAAGTTAGATAATACAGCTAAAATTCTGATTTGTATTAAAATAAGTTGGAATTCAATGCTTTACTTTGAAAAAGCTTCTATGCAGTCTCTGGCTATTGAGGCACAGGAATAACTTACAGATCTTTCAGGGACCTGAAAGATCATCTTGTTCCAACCCCTCTCCCTGTCCCAGGCTGCTCCAAGCCCCATCCAACCTGGCTTTGAACACTTTCAGGGATGGGGCAGCCACAATGTAACTCTCTTTATAAAACTATAGGTAGATAAACTACCATTTTTTAATTTCATGGCTTAATGAGGTACAAATGCTGTCCATGGCAGTAGCCTGTATAGGAGCAGCTGTGCTCTGTCCCCATCACTGCCCTTYCATGAGAAGCCACCACTTCTCAAATCAAAGTGCTGCTGGATTCAGTCCTCCCTCTGCTGAATGAGTGATCTTGCTTGAAGACTTCTAGGTCTATTGTAACTGCCAAAAAATTCAAAACAAGTTGTCTGCATGGAAGAGGGATCAGGCAAAGAAAGATCAACCAAGGAGCTGCAGCAGTTATTTTATTTATCAGTATATCTGGAAATAAAACCCAAACACACTTATTTGAATTCCCTTCACTTCCTGAAGTCATAGTGACATAGATAAAATTTTCTTGTGGCTACCTATATAAATAATCCTCAAATAGAACAAGCAGAGAGTTTAGAACTTTCTTAGAAAGCACAGAACACGAGGCCAGGGGGCAGTGGGAGCAGAGGTTTGTGGTTGGCCGTCCCTTGCTGACAATCAAGAGGTCGGTGTAAGGCTGCTGGCTTGTGGCATTTCAGAGTTACATGGATTGCTGCCTCTTCTCCAGGCACTTCTCAATGTCATCCAACACTTGCACAGCTGCTTTTGGAATACGAGTGCCCGGACCAAAGACATTGGCAACGCCGGCTTCATACAGGAAGTCATAATCCTGTTGGAAAAGAGATTTGAGATCTATAGATAACAGTGAAACAGAGTACTGGTAACTGATTTGTAACTGGTGCATGCTCTGTCCTCTWTGCTGGGCCTGAGAAAGCAACAAGTCCCAGAGAGAGGCAGAACAGCTTCAGGGAAATGGGAAAAGGGTGGAAGTTAGAAGGTAGAAAAAAAAAGATGAAAAAATATTCCTAGGAAAGGGTTTATTTTTTTAGAGTCAGATTAATGGCAGTCCTTGGAAAATATTCAAAAGTCAACCGTATATCAGTCTGAACAACCTAACCTAAATTTGATCTAACTTCTAATTTTGAAAATGCTAATTTAAACAAGGCTTTGGAGCAGATGACTGCCAGTGGTCTCTTGCAATCTAATCTAATTTTATCACTGTCCTGAAATTYCAAAAAGACTCAGGAAGCAGTTCTGCATTCTCTCTTTCTTCTATATARGATATATGACACCTTTACCAGCCACAGGATAGCAGCATCCCATTGAGAGATACTGGACAGAACACAAATTGTGTCCTAAAAAAATACTATAAGTTTTGTTTCTTCAGTTTAGAATTCTGTCAYTCCTTACTTAACTGCCTAGAAAAGGGAGAGGTGTGGAAAAAGGAAGTAACAATAGGTTTATGTGCAAAATCAGTTTGAATCACTACAGACAGAAGAAGGCTGTAAGGTGATGGAGACAGGCACATTGTGCATGAGCTAAGGAAAATTTAAAGATGAAAGCACAGATCYGACTGCAAGGGAGTTCAACAAACTGCTCAACAGTTTAGGAGAAAGCAGAGGGAATGACAGGCAACACCTGATGATGGGGAAGRTGAGGACAGGCTGAAAAGTGAGTGAGATGTGCAGCCTATGGGTGATGGGACCTGCCAGGGGCCTTATTCACTGGCTGTGGCTCTTCCCAACCATTGCTGGAAGTCAAAAGGTCTCTTCAGACAGAAGCCAGCCTGTACCAATGATGTGYAAGGACTGGTGATGTGAAACAACAGAGCATAAAGAACATCTCCCTGAAGCTCATCTTTTCACAAAACAGCTGCACATTCCACTCTACAGACACTCTAAGTTAAACCAGGGCATGGTGTAAAGAAAATCAGACTGGGGAGCCCCACCTTGCASATCTGTGCTGGCCCTGGTGGCTGTACAGGGGAGCCTTCAGTGCTCTGACACTACAGAACAGAGGAAACARCTCAAACAGCTCAGACAGAGAGAAATCAGTCTCTTAGGTGAATGGAAACGATGCTGCCCATACCTGAGGGGGGATGACTCCTCCACACATGACCAGGATGTCGGGCCGGCCCAGGGCATTGAGCTCCTTGATGAGTTCAGGCACCAGGGTTTTGTGTCCCGCGGCGAGCGTGCTCACCCCCACACAGTGCACGTCTGCATCCACGGCCTGCTGCGCCACCTCCCGCGGGGTCTGTGAGCACACAGGGCATGGCAGGGGCACGGCCCGGGGCTGAGCACACATTCCAGGGAGAGGGGATGCACAGGGAATGTGGCACGGGCACAGCCCGGGGCTGAGCGGGCATTCCAGGGAGAGGGGATGCACCGGGGGTGTGGCATAGGCACAGCGCGGGGCTGAGCACACATTCCAGGGAGAGGGGATGCACCGGGGGTGTGGCAAGGGCATGGCCCAGGGCTGAGCACACATTCCAGGGAGAGGGGATGCACCGGGGGTGTGGCAAGGGCATGGCCCGGGGCTGAGCACACATTCCAGGGAAAGGGGATGCACCGGGAGTGTGGCACGGGCACAGCCCGGGGCTGAGCACACATTCCAGGGAGAGGGGATGCACCGGGAGTGCTCCGGGTGCTGCTCAGTCCTACCTGGAAGAGGGGGCCGATGTCCACGTCAAAGCCGATGTCGGCGAATCCCGTGGCGATGACTTTGGCTCCTCTGTCGTGGCCATCCTGGCCCATCTTGGCCACGAGGATCCGAGGCCTGCGCCCCTCACGGTCCCTGAACTTGTCAACTCTGGTTGAGAACACACATTCTGTCAGTGCAAGTCACTGGGAATCGCTGGAAGTATTTCCACACATTAAAAAAGGCACTTGCAAGTGTAGCATCATTTCATCAAATGAAAAGATCTTTCAAGTCATGGTTTGGCTGTGCAGGCTGCACACTATGTTAGTGTTYATGTTATGGTATTACTAACTCACTTCTTGTATTTACCAGCCCCAAAAATAAAATATTCTTTATTTTAAAAAATCTTCCACTATTCTTTCACTTTCTAACAGGTAAAATATTGAATTCTCTGAGGCTTTAACAATTCACTAAAACACATTTTTTAGTTTTTGAGGCTAATTATGACCTGTTACTTCAAAAGTACTTGCACGCAAAAGGCAAAGCCCATACAGCAAGGACTGATGAGCATTGATTGTGCTGCATCATCTCCCCCAGCAGCAATCCAGGCTCTGTACCCCTGAGGGCAGCAGGAAAGGCAGAAGCTGAGAAAAGGMCCAAAGAGGCAACTGTTTTCACACATAGCAACATCTCTGGATGCCTTCTTTATCAGGRTATGAGAAACACCCAAAGACAGATTTTAGCAACAGTTTTAGCAACAGTAAGAGTGAAATTGTAGAAACAATTTATGGGTAGATCAAAAYRAGGTTTTGTAGTATGAACTGCTGGAAATATTTTAGAGATAACTATTAGACACYCTTGAAAAGAAGCAACCCAATGTACAGGGATTTCAGTCAATGTTTCTCAGCTTCTTAYTCCTGTGGCTGCTTAGGCTATTTGAACAAAACCCTCAAATCATAAGTTCACCTCAGTGAATTTTGTTTGCAAGCAAATAAAACTTCAATTAAGTTTTGACTTTGTCTTTTTGTACTTAATCCTTGTCATTCTACTTCCTTGCTCATGAGAGTGCTTTTGYAGGCCATTTTTCCCCCCAGGGATGTCATTCAGATTTGGGAAATGCTTTTTTTTTTCAGGGCACAGTCAGTAGCACATGTACCTCCTGGATTAAATGTGAGGCTATGACASGTTTGGCTACCTGGGCAGAGTTCTCACCTCTTGATGGCATGAAGGATTTCATCACTCTCCCCGAACTCCTGGCGATAGGCCCCGCTCACCATGCGGTCGCTGGCTTTGTGCTCCCCRAACACCTTCTTCATGGCATCTGTTATCTCCCCCACGGTGCACCTGAGGCCAAAAACATTCCCATTAGCAGCAGYCTGAAATGGAAACAGAGCACAGACTGCACTGGCACTGGCCCAAAMATCTGCCTTGCTGCTGGACAAATTTACTGACATTGGTTTTCCTGTCAGCGCTGCARCTCTGAACATCTGACTCACCCCACTGCCACTCACTGACAGAACATGCAAAGGCATTTTTAAGAAAATACTTTATAGCTCATGTGAGAATTGATCTACAACTGGCAAGGCAATGGGGAATGRCAAAATGTTTCAGAAAATTAAATCAGATTTTATGAATGGGGATTTTTTTTGGGGCTCAGACTGAAAGATCCTGCATTTGGACTCATGCTAAAATGCAAAATATAAATCAAGAGAGGACAGAAAAAAKAAGAACACACAGAAGAGACTGAAACCTAACATTTTAACAGGAATTTATTTGCCTTTCCATTGATGCTTTTATTTTAGTGTTTATTCTTCTCCTCTACTCCTGACACAGCTCCTTYACCCACTGAGATGCAGAAGGATCTGGGAAATTTATTTACATACAAGTTATAAGTTGTTTGCTACTGGACACACTGCACATGTTTGAAATAATACTTCCACTGTAGCACAAATGAGAGAAGCAAAYTAGGCTGTGCTGTCTTCTTGTACAAACATCAGCAATAACAGCCTCTATCCCAAAGGAATTAAAAAATTTGCACTGAATACAACTTGCTGCAAACTTTGTCAAAGCAGGGAAATAAAAATACTACTCTKCTAAACCACTTTAAAAATGCAAATACAGACACCAAAGCAGTATTAAGTATATAACTAATTAAGCTAGCACATTTCAAACCTCTGGAACTCGTATTTTCTCCTGMCACATTATATTTATTCTCTACAATTCCCTGAAAGGAGGATGGAGCCAGGTAGGGGTTGGTCTYTTCTCCCARTGACAGGACAGAARGAAATGGCYTTAAGTTGCACCAGGGGASGTTTAGGTTGGATATTTGGAAAACTTTCTTCACTGAAACAGGTGCCAGGCATTAGGACATGCTACCCAGGGCAGTGGTGGRGTTCCCATCCCTGGRGGGATTTAAAAGCTGTGTAGATGTGGCACTTGGGGACATGGGTTAGTAGAGGATTAGCAGTGCTGGGAGAATGGTTGCACTCCATGATCTTAAAGGAATTTTCCAACCTAAATKATTCTATGATTTAACTACAAGCTACTCTGAGCAAAATTAACTTCAGCACATTTATTAAAGCTTTTCTATAAAATGCTCAGGAAAGATTGGATAAGATGCACCTTGGTGTCCACACACCTCTACAAGGAGATGGCCAAATGAGCTGTACTCAGTTTTCCTTCTGCTGTTTGCAGTTTCAGCAGCCACTGAGTCCTACCACGTGCAATCTGCCTCATGTGCCCCCAAAGTAACAAAACATGGATTTCTGCTGCGTTCACTAAATCTTTCAGTAGATTTCAGAGAGATGTTTTACTTCCTGTGACCCCCCCCAACCAAGTTGCTCTTTTGCTGCCTCATACTCGGCGAACTTAGTTATAAATGTAAATTATGCAAAGGTAAAATTTGTGATCACAGAGGCAAGATTCTGCACAGCTCAGACATCTGACATCATCTCTGGTATCAMCTTTCACACTTGGCCAGCTTTGCCTAAAGACAGCATCACTCTGGAACACACATTTAAACTCATACTATTGATGCTGTTTTGGCCATTTTTGTCATTTCCCCTCCCCTGGCTTTCTGGAATTCTGTTTGACTCACTTAATCACTCATGTCATCAGGTTTTGATTTTCAGGACACCAAAATAATCTTATTAATATTATTGTTTTCTTTAATTACTAACAAAGAATGAAAAATAAACTGCAAAAGTGCACAAGGTAAGGTGACTTCCCCGAAGTTAAAAAGCAAGTTTGCAGCAGACTTAAACACTGTCTTTAAATACTGACTCCCTTTCAGAGAGCCAGACATCACAGATTGCAGCCCAAAATAAATACACCCATGCACAAACACTGAGGGCTTACTCCTGGCAGTGTGGTGAAGGGCTAAAGTGGCATAGAAACCACATTTTCTTCTAGAGAAAACTAAGCTTAGCTAAATCTTTGTCCTCTTCTTTTGCAGAAGCAATAGCTGAGTATACTTCAGTATAAAATAAAGCCCACCATGGCTGTGGTGTGCTTTTCTGTTCTTATTATGCAAAATGCAATTTTATTATGTGAATGAAATTTTTGTGTTACAACTGAAAAATAAATGAGGTATAACCTKGTGGCTGGGATGAAGTTGTTTTTGTACTGTACAAAAATGAAACACACTTCTTTCTTCCATAGACACTGCTTCTGAAAACTCTGTGTTTTGAAAATTGTGTCCCAAATCTCTGCAACCCCTTAAATCTAAAGCTTTTAAATAATAACAGGAGTTTTGCTTTTAAATGACTCATGAACACTTTCCTGCTGTTTACCAAGAAACCTTTTTTTTTTATTTTTATATGCATCCACAATGGAATAGCTGTCTCTGGAGCCAGGAACACAGCCTCTTTTCTTAACAGAGCCTTTTTTATCAGTCTATATTTGTGTGTGACTCTCTCCCAGTGGTTCACAACCAGCTGCAGAGCCTAAATACCAATCTGGAGAAAGTCAATGACCATAATGTGCCTGTTGGAGCTGGCCCCCTGTGTCTGCTCAGCCTCAGCTGCTGCTGCTCCTCTCTGCATGTCCCCAGTAGGCAGAGGCAGCAGTGTGAAATCAGGTGAGAAGTACCACAAGGACACAGACTGGGCAGAAAAAGAAAAAGCACAAGCAGCTACACTGCATTTCTGCCTTCCCTTTCCATCACTGAACTGCAAGTCTGRAGAGGGACACAAAAACAGCACAGCAGGTAAGGGAGGAAAGAATTTGGTGTAACCTGTGATGGGGTTTCTCATGAGACATGGGGCACAGAAGGGAGGWGCTGCTCTAATTCCCTGTAACTTTACATCTGCCTTATTTCTTGGGCTACAATAACAACATTAACTTTTCTACTTGTGTTTGTCAGCACTGAGATCTCTGTACTAGCCCATGGAATCTCTTTCACAGTTCAGCACTGACAATTCTGTGCTACTCATTTTACTCCAAGTGAGTTATATTACATTGTGCTCAAAATCCATCATTTTCCATTTAGCAGGAAAGAGGCATCTGTCCCTCTCATGCTGGTGATACTGGCCCATTTGTTTACTACTTGTGAAGGGTGAATGTGTTCATTTTGAAACCTTTTCCCCTGTCCATGTTGCCAGAGCTCACAATCCTCCTGTAAACACTCTGTATCAGATGCCACAACAGTTTCCTTCTGTAGTCACATCCCACACATAGTTTGTGGGCAGAATTAAGTTTTGTGTTTGGAGCTTACAGAGTGCATCTCCAGTCCATTAATGCTTTTACAATTAACAAAAATGAGATCACCAAGGATAGAAACTAGGGGCTGACTGATCAATTTTGGTGCAGAAGATTTGAATCCCTTGTAAACCCAACACTGCCTTCCTGAGACCTTCCCAGTTCAAAGACAAGTGTAGACATACTGCTGGAGATTCCTGACAGGCTGTGGTTAAATGTATTTAAAATGCAGTTATTAAGTATTCTAGGAATGGGAATGAAGGAATTTGAGATGTGACAGTAAAAAGAGGGCAGCACCCCAATAAGGAATGAATTTTTGGTTTGCTCATATTTGAGCTATTTAGTTAATTAAGGGACAGACAGACAGGACCTATGCTAGGACTGATGCTGACCTTGAAACAGGAAAGCAAACAGCCTCAAAAGCACCCTGGTGAAAAAAAGGAACTGTTTCCCTGGATGCCTCTAAGGATGCCTCACACTGCTCTAGAACATTTCTTACAACTTTGCCTGACTAAGCAARCTGATTTCTCCTTCAGCCAAAAAATGTTTTCACACCAATCTGTGGTGCAAGGAATGATGAAGCAATAGAGCATGATAAGACTGTGAATATCCATTTTCACATCTCAGACACTTAAACTCCTTGACCCATGAAACAGCTGAGAGACAGAGAAAGCCAGTTATATCCTGGAACTGGTAGGAATATGAGTTGTAAACAGCAGAATGTGTATGAGCAGCCTCATTTCATATCAGATTCTTTATATCCATAGTGTTCCTTGTAAGAAATCAAAGCATTGCCTTAAAAAGCTGTAAAATGTAATAACAGTGTATCTTACAATGAGAAACTGCAGCCCTTATTTATTTCCACCTCTAAAGAAAAACCCCAAAACTCCAGTCTGCTGACACCACACCCAAGAAAAAAGGTGAAAATGAACCATCATTTTTTAAACAAGAATTGGCTGTTCAACCACACCCCCAGTACCTGGCACGAGCTGCTTCCACTGCCAGAGCAAGTAAGTTGCCTTCCCCAGTGGCAGCACATTGTGTGAGAGCAGCCAGGGACTGCTGGGCTGCTGCTTGGTCTCTGCTGGCCTTCACCTGGAGTGCAGGAGAGAGACATTCAGTTCAAAGAAACCACAGAGTGAAATGGGGAGTCGAGTGAGGAAGACTCTCTAATATCAAATATTAATTCTGGATGTGGAATTGTCAATATCCACTTCCTATTTCAAAAGGCATCTTGGACCTTAAAATGTGTACAAGTCCCTGACATAACCCTAAACCAATTTTATCTACATTTTCACTGATTATCAAAGTGGATGCTGATTTCTGGTTCTGTAACCCTCAGCAGCACTTGAYAGAAAGCACCCAACAGTGGTTAAGCAATGTTACAGGCTTTTAGAGCAGAACATTGCATAGATGGTTTCTATTTTATTTTCAGAACATGTAAAACTCTCAGTTTTTAAAGGTTGGACATACGGATATATATTCCAGCTTCTCCACTAATGACCAGAGTGGACTCTCAGAAACTGGAAGGTCAAACTTCTGGCAAGGTGCCTTTACTCAATCTCTGCCTGCAATGACAGTAAGATTCATTTTTAAGAAGGTTGTTCCCACCTTGTTGATTTTCTCAATCTGCTTGGCACGGACTGCAGAGTTATCAATGGCCAGAACTTCCACTGCCTCCTCTTTCTCCAGCTGGTGCTTGTTCACTCCCACAATCACTTCAGACCCTATTTCCAGTGGAAACACCAGAAACTCAGAACACATTTGCATACTACTGTGAAAAGACACAATGTTAACAGGACAAGAAGATTTTGAGCATTATTATGCATTGCTTTGCTTATATGACCATATACATTTCAAATATGTAAGATCTGCTCTTACAGAATGGATTTAAGTCTGTATTTTCCAGATTTTTATTATGAAAGATTAAATGCATGAACATTCAACTCAGTGAATATTGCAGCAGAAAAAAAATGAAACAGAACAATATTTATCTTGCAAACTGATTTATTAATGAATCCCTAAAATACATTGGCTATTTTGCTCTTTTTAAGCTTACATAAATATATCTGACTGAACTAAGCAGAAATGGCCATCTCCTGCTCTGCATTCACTTTTCTGATTTAACAGATAAATAAGAAAGTGAAGTTCCTACCTAAAACTACTCCACGTGCATAAAAATTAATTTATCGTGTTGGAAAATTWTATTTTAAGTTTCAATGAGTATGGACTTATCACCTATTTTATTTGCAGTGCCTGATAACATTATTATGCTCTTTGAAGCCACATGAAGTAATTTACCTTAYGAGAGAAAACACAGAACTTAACTGGTTATTCTTATTGGTCTTAATTAAGACCTGTTTCAAATTTATCCTCCATACAAAKAAATCCATATAACTTTTTTCATGTTTGAGTTATCCCTAGTTTCTGTTCCTGGATTACTACTGGAGTGTAGATTATAAAAAGTGGAATAGAGTTTTAAGCACCATATAAATAAAGTATAAATATCCCCACAAATACTTATTCTATGAGCATATACACRTATGTATAGCAAACAAGGAGCTGTATAATCCTCTGCTGTGATCTGACCATTCCGGAAAAACGGGCAGTTCTCCAGAAAACCCGGGAATTCGGCCAGCTATGGTGAGTATCGCCACCTGGTGGCAATCCTGCTTTGAAACTCAGGAATCACAGCTTACAGCTCCTATCAGAAATCAAGCAATTCACTATTGCAGGCTCCAMATACTCCTTTAGAATGTTGCTTCTACTGTGCTGTATTTTGTACACGYTGTCTCTTTCCAGAGCTTTCACTGATATAAAACCATCACCATTTGTTCTATCACTCACAATCTGCTACTCTTAAACTGAGAAATGAAAAATCACAACGAACATGTGTGTAAAAAAACCTCTATACTGAAGTATTCTATTGGCAGTTTTCCCTTCTTTCATCCCCCTGYTCCTACCAGAGTCAATCCTGGCTTGTCTCCGGGCTGCACACTCTTCAATACGAAGTTTGGGGATCCCCTCAGCAACAGCTTTGGCCATTCCACCCATTTCTTCTATCTCCTCAATAAGCTGAGAAATGAAGAGCATTAAGATAGTGAGTAGTAGCAAGGTCTAAAAATTGAACTTTGTAGCTGTGCTACCACCCACATTAAACCTTTTTTATACAGCTTTGTGCTCTAAACTGTGTTTTATAAAGTTTGCTCACAAAGACATCACTGAAGCAGAAGTGTAAAACAATTCCTTGATCAGAAGTTACCAATTTATCCACCAGTCCCTTAGAAGACATTTCTCAAAACTCTTATGCCTAAAACTTTCCCAGAGAAGTTTTGGCACAAAACTGACCTTTAAAGCAGCTTCATAGACCTCGTTGGTGAGGCACTCCATGAGGTAGGAKCCCCCCCAGGGATCTGCCACTTTGGGGATCCCTGATTCCTCCTGGATGATGATCTGTGTGTTGCGGGCAATGCGGGCACTCTTCACTGTGGGCAGCCCCAGGGCCTCATCAAAGGAGTTGGTGTGCAGAGACTGCGTCCCCCCGAACACCGCGGCCATGGCCTCGATGGTGGTGCGGATGACGTTGTTGAAGGGATCCTGCAGGGAAAAGGGCAGCTCTCAAGTGGTTCTGCCACGGGGCTGAGGCAGGTTGGTCATTATTTGCAAAGAAACAAATGCAAAAGTCCCCACTGAAACGCTGTAATCAGAACAAAAGCTGAAAAAAAAGCCAAATCAAACTGATTTATCACTCGATATCTTAACAAAGAGATTAAGCTATAAAGAAAGCCAAAATTATCACTGTGCTAGAAAACGGCTCACAGTAACAAATCAAAGCTCAATTTATGYTTAGTGGTGTGATACAACCTYACACRTGGCCAGAGTGTAACAAGCCTAGTGAAGATGTATCAAGTCTGAGGGTGTCCTGCACCTCACAGAAATGGCTTAAAGATAGTTTGTGAGGCRGCTCATTGGGTGTGTTTTGTAAAGCAAAAGGTTTAATAAACTTATAAAATAATACACAATAAAAGAACAAAATAGAACCTGAGCACAGGTACATGCAAACATTGCACCTTGCTATGACATCCCARGAMGCACYRAGAATCTCTGTGCTCTYCYWTAWRTACAGAATGGTTTAGGTGGGGTTTTTGGYAAACTGCCCAATAGAGAATGRCTKCATTTCTGAARKACAGGTAAACAGACCTAYCCRTGTTTCTGTCTTGGCTTTGAGCCARTGGYTGCCAGGAGAGCAAARAAGTTTCTAGGGCTTTTTCCTTTTAAGKCTCAAGGTAAAACTGAAACTCCTTTTCCTTATGTGGAAAACATCTGCTTGGTTTAAAGCTGCACTACTTCAGTGGTGTTTCAAAGAACTTAGTGAATCCCAATCAGAGAGGATGGGACAGCAGGCCTGATGTCTTCCATCCTCCAAATACAGAATTCTGGGACCAGTGACCAGTACATGTGTCAGACAAATTACTAGTCAAGATGTGATTTGGAACTAAATGTGCTTAAATATTTTCATTAGTGACAGCATCACATCAGGTAATTATAGAAAGCTGTGATTTGGAAAGGTAAGAATGTGAAACATAATTTATGAGTAGATACCTATCTAAAGGCATGCTAAGTCTATTTGCCCTCTGAAATCTATAAGGAAAAGTACTGCACACTGAGAAGCTATATTAAGATAAACCACAAAGTCTGGACAAAAAGAAAGAGTTATGATCTAACCAGAAATATATTTACACTGGACACTGGAAGACAATTGAATATAGTTTTGGTAGTAATAACATTTTTGCACTCCCACAATACTTTTAATTGGASGACCCACAGAAGCCACTGTTCAGAAAATGCTATTGTTTTAGTTTTACTGTATTGTTGTAATGTAAGTAAACATTRCTTTTACTTTGGAAAAAAACCAAAACAAACAAACAAACAAAAAAGCAAGGCACAAAAGTCAACAATGCTTACAACCACAACCTAACAATAWCTCCTACTGCATGACTTTGATTGAGCAGGTCTTGGGATCAGAGCAGGAACCAGCTCTGACCTCACCTGGGAAGCTGTATGCACTGCAGAGATTCATCTCCTTGCTGTAATGTAAATCAGCAGGAAGAGCAGAGTGCACCCAGTTTCAAAGGAGCAGATGAGCTGTAACCATTACTTCTCTCTTCAGCACTGAGCACCAGGGGCTCCCTTGGCTGCTCAAATGAATTCTCAAGCCACTGATCCTGAGAAAAAGGTGCCTCTACTTGCTGAGTGCACTGCATTTTGGAAGGATCACTCACAGGACAAATCCAAGAGACAGCTTCACCCTCTGAGTCCTGAATTGACATGAAGGTGTATCCAATGCCAGTGTGTGCATTTGTCAGACTGAGAGGACAGCAACTGCACCTTTGTGAGTAACACCAGCAGCCCCTTTAAGACACATACCAGGAGAACACCTTTAAGTAAGGAGGTTGATGAGACTCCAATTTCTAACCTGCTCAGTGAGTGACCAGCCTGAAGTCTGACAATGAGCTCTCAGCAGAAGAGATTTGGAATCCTTGGGCTTAAACATTTTCTCAATCAAGTGAGCCCACAGCCGCCTCCCAGCTCTCAGCTTTGCTATTTCCATGTAGAAGTTCATTCCAATTCCCCAGAAGAAAGAGAGCCTGTAACAGGAGAACATGAACAGAATGTAACATTGAATCATTCCAATAACATTCCTTGCCATACAGCAAGGTCTCTTGACTGATGTACTTTCACAGATGATGGGAATGTTCCTACTTGCTTGTATGTGTAAAAATACTGAATTKGATATTAAACTCTACACAGGTTTTACCAAAAGTGAGTTTTATACTTGCACATTYCTTGAGCTCACCTAGGTGCAAATTCATCAATAGTGAGGCCAGCTTTAAGCCCAGTTCTGCAGTACTCCAGGCCATCTGCTATGGTATAAGCTAATTCCAGGATGGTGTCAGCTCCTGCCTCTTGCATGTGGTACCCACTGATGGAAATGGAATTAAATTTTGGCATGTACTGGAAAAAAAACCAAAAAAGATACAACAGGGTATAACAGCAGAAGGGAGGATSAAACACTTGTTCTATCAACATTCACACTGAATCACAGAATGATTTGGGTTGGAAKAGAGATAAAGRTCATSTAGTTTCAACACCCCTGGCCATGGGCAGGGACACCTTCCACTATCCCAGKTGCTCCAAGCCCCATTCAACCTGGCCTTAGACAACACTTCATCGATGGGGCAGCCACASCTTCTCTGGGAAACTCTGCAAGGGCCTCAACACCCTCACAGGGAAGAATTTCTTCTAACATCTAATCTAAATCCTCTTTTAGTTTAGAAATGTTCCTACTTGTTCTGTCACTATCTGTGCAAAAAGGTATCACTATTGCTGTAAAAGGTTGCTCTCAATATATTTTATAAACCCCCCTTAGGCACTGAAGGCTGCAACGAGGTCCCCCTGGAGCCTTCTCCAGGCTGAGCACCCCAGCTCTCTGTCTGTCTCCAGAGCAGAGGTGCTTCAGTCCATTCTCTGAATTCCTTCTTGACTGCAAATACAACTAACTCCACAAAGATGTGTCTGCAGATCTGGTCTGACTCAAACTTCAAATTTATATTAAAAGTGATGTTGGATCTTAACTTCTCCTACTGGCCCTTTCCACAGCCACATTACTCTGGTCTATGACAYATCTTCCCATTTTTTCTTTGTTCTCCACGGTGCCTCATAAACAATTAACCTAATAACAGGAGTTATACATTTAAGCAGTGAGTACCTTTGAGGTGTACTGGAAGATGTCAGCAATGATCCGCATGGATGGCTCTGGGGGGAAAATGTAGGTGTTTCTGACCATGAACTCCTTCAGGATGTCATTTTGGATTGTCCCTGTCAGCTTGGCCTGAGGCACTCCCTGCTCTTCCCCAGTCACAATGAACGTAGCCAGCACAGGAATGACTGCCCCGTTCATTGTCATGGAAACKGACATTTTCTCCAAAGGAATTCCATCAAAGAGGATTTTGGTGTCTTCCACTGTGTCGATGGCAACTCCAGCCATTCCAACGTCTCCTCGGACTCGGGGATTGTCTGARTCATAACCACGGTGGGTGGCTAAATCAAAGGCAACTGACAATCCCTGCTGGCCAGCTRCATGAAAAAGAAAGGAAAAAACCCAAAAAGCAACAAAGAGAGTTAGAAATGAGATCTAAATTTATTAACTATTTTACATGATTCAGATTTTGATGGCAAACTAAATTTTGATGTTCCCTCCCCAAACCTGTCCAAGGTCCAGTAGTCTTAAACTTTAAATGAAAAAGGTTTTACCTGGGGGAAAAAAAAAAGGCCAAAAAGCTAGTCCTTATTGTGCTTTAAAAACTGCTGAATAACAGCTCACCCACAAGTTATAAATATGCCTAGATAGGCAGTGTAAGAGCCTATACACATAACTCAGCCTGGCTCAGCTGGGAGCAGAAGTGTCATAAACTCTGTCACATTACCTTCTCTTTATCACCAACTAAACACAGACTGTTCCCTGGCTCTATTGACACACAGCAAGAGAAAAATATTCATATAAAGCAGGGAAAAGGACAGCCAGAGCTCTTGTTGCTGCAACCTGAAAGCAGAACCCAAAACTCTGCTGTCCCCAGGCATTCCCCACTCTGACCAGTGACTGGGCTGTGCCACCAGCTAACCCAGGTTACCACTTCTGCTTCAGCTCTGTGATCTCAGCTGCTTGAACCCTGAGATGGATCCAAATTATGGCTATGTGGTAAGGTGCAATAACTAAAACCAGCATTTAACACATTCATTCTCYACAGCAAAAYGAAACAAGGGCACTTYCAGAAACAATCCAATTTCCCAGTAATAAAGAAAGACAGCGCCACTGGAAAGACCTTATCAGAAATCCAAACTCACAGCACAGAATAATCACGTTTGCCGTGTAACTGACTGAATTCATGTCCCCCATTGCATCACAAGGCAGAGTTGTTTCCCAGACCAGCTGTCCCACCTTTGATGTTGTCCTTGTAGAACTTGTTGCTCTCCTCCACTGTACTGAAGCCAGCRTACTGGCGGATGGTCCACGGCCTGTACGTGTACATGGTGGGGTAGGGCCCRCGAGTGAAAGGCTTCACCCCTGGCAGCTCCTCAGGGAAGTCCTCCGTGTCCCTTTTGGAGTACAAAGGCTTGATGTCGATCCCCTCTGGGGTGTGCCAAATCAAATCCTTTGGGTTCTTGCCTTTCAGCTGCTTCTGAGCCAGGGCAGCCCACTCGGGGTGCAGCGGCTGCCTGTGCAGGGAGCGCCAGGCCAGGAGCACGCAGTGGCACGGCCGCAGCCGCAGGACGGCRTTCCCGGCCCTCAGCATGGCTCTCCTCGCACTGTGGGGCAGGCTGGACAAAATAAAAACATGGATTTTGCATTACCATATGCACCTAACATAGGAGATATGAGGATGGAGAGGTCAAGCTGTCTGCTAAGCCAAGACAATCCCTCAGGAGAAAAATGAAATGTGTTATTCATGCAYTGATTGGACAGACAGCCCTTCCTCCTGCCTTTCAATCAGGAACGGAGTTCAAGAAAAATCCYACATTTTCCTCTAACCTAGGAAAACATTTCCACAACTTATCTACATCCCCATCTGAGATGTGTAACTTATTTCAGTCCCTCAGGATCACCGTCATTAATAAGTCACTGAAAAGCCAATGTGAGGCATGAAGATGGCATAGCCAGTCACCCTCTCACCTTCACAMCTCTCTCMTCTMRRAATTCCTTAATGTCAARGARCCMTGMTTTTCCAGGGATGGGGCAGCCACAACTTCTCTGAGCAACCTGYGCCAGTGCCTCACCACCCTCACAGGGAAGAATTTCTTCYCAGTATCCAACATCAGAGGCACTCTGCAGGAAGTGAGTTGTCAGAAAATTGCTGATATAACCATGCACTTTGGAAAAGATGGCTTGGGCTGGATGGAAACTAGAGATAGGCTGAAAAAGAAAGGAGGAAAAAAACACAGTATGTGGGAACACAGGGATAATACAAGCTGCACAGCTTGTCCCACTATGCATGAGACTGATAGGGGCAATAATGTGAGCAATTCCCTGTGAGGGTGCTGAGGCCCTGGCACAGGGTCCCCAGAGAAGCTGTGGCTGCCCAATCCCTGGAAGTGTCCAAGGCCAGGTTGGAYRAAGCTTGGAACAACCTGGGAYAGTGGAATAMGTCCCTGTTCATGGCAGGGGTTGGAATGAGATRATCTTTCAGGTCTTTTCCAACTCAAACCAGTCTGTGAGTTGAGTAACTCCTAAAAGCTGTAAGCTCCTTTCCYTCTKCTCTCCRTCCCTATCTTTGCACTTGCAAAAMCAAAACCYTTACAGCTTGGCTCCAAGGGTCAGYYACCTCCTCACTGCCTCATCTCTTTCACAACTCCCAAGAAACACACACTTCCCTGACACTTTATGCAAAATGCTACAAAAAACTGGAAAGCACCTGTATTACTGCAGCAACACCCTCCAAACGTGCTTTAATAATGTATATGCTAAGTGTGGGATGCCCATAACCTGAGCAGCACTGAGTGCTGCTCCTGAGGAGCACTCATGCCCTGCGGAGATGTGATGCTGTAGCGAGGATGGAAGGCAACCTGTGCCCACACCTCTGCATGGGTTACAGGATGGGTCAGGCTGGAAGGGACCACAGTGGCTCACCTGGTCTGTCATCCCTGCTCAAGCAGTGCCATCTCAGAGCACATGGCACAGGATTATCCAGACAGTTCTGGAATATCTCCAGCAAGGGAGACTCTACTCCCACTCTGGTCTCTGTTCAGTGCTTGGTCACTGCACAGTGACCACAGGGAACAAGTTCTGCCTCCTGTCCAGGTGGAACTTGCTGGGATCAGTCCCTGCCCATTCCTCTGGTGCCATTGCTGGGCCCCCTGGAGCAGAGCCTGGGCCCTGCTCTGAGCCTCCCTGCACACAGGGACACTCAGGGATRAGGGCCCCTCTCAGCTGGGGATCCTCTTGGGGCTGAACAGCCCCAGCTCCCTCAGCCTTTCCTGGGCAGGGAGATGCTCCAGGCCCTCTATCATCTTTGTCACCCTCTGCTGGACTCACTCATTGAGCTCCATGTCTTTCCTGTCCCAAGGAGCCCAGAACTGGACACAGAACCCCGCATATTCCTCAGCAGGGCTGGGCAGCGGGACAGGATCCTCTTCCTGCCGGCAATGCTCGTCCTAATGCACGCCGGGATTATTCCTGCCCTGGTGCTGGACACTCTATTTATCCTTGTTCAGTTTCAGACAATTTCTCTCTGCTCATCTCCCATTCCCTGCACCCCAAGGGGACCCCAGAGCCGCCCTGTCCCCCCCTCTCCGCACCTCTCCCTCCTCAGCACCCACAGCCGGACGGGAACGCTCCGCTCTCCGTCTCAGGACAGCACCCACCGCCCGCCCCCAACACGCCCCTCGTGCGGCCAATGGGGACGGGAGGCCGGGCCGGGAGCTGCGACAGGGGATAAGGACAAGGACAGGGGCAGGGCTCGGGGCTCCGGACACGGACAGGGACACGGAAAGGGATCAGGATSGGGACAGGGATGGGATCCCCCCGTTACCTGCCACCGGCCCCTCCGTCAGAGCGCAGCCCCCGCGCACGCGCGGTGGGCGGGAGCGGCGCTGCGCGTGCGCCGCGGGGAGCGCGGGTTTGTTTTGTAAAGCGCGGCGGGCTGAGGCGGCACCGGCGGCAGCGCTGGGGACGGGGAGGCAGCGCCGGTAAGGTGAGGCTCGGGGCGAGGTGAGCCGGGAGGAGAGGAAGGGTTTTGTGGAGGTGTTATCCGCGATGCTATCCGGCAGCACCGGGGAGCGGGCATTTGGGGGTCTGAGGGGGTATGGGTGGGGAGGACTACAGCTCCCAGCATGCACTGCGATGGAGGGTGAGCGTGGAAGGCGGCGGCGGGGAGCGCTGCTTGCCGGGAGTTGTAGTCCGTGTCTTATTTGCCGTCTGCCGTGAAAGCTGTCCCACATCGGCAGTTATGGAGGAGGGGAGAGGCAAGGCTTATTCACCTARTTTAGTGCTTATTTAACTGGTATGGGGCTTATTTACCTAGTGTAGTGTTTATTTACCTCTTATAGGCCTCTCTTACCCGGCCGGAGTTTATTTGTCTGGTGTCAGTTTCGACACTCGCCTGGTGAGAAGTGACAGGACCTGAGTGAGGGAAGAAGTGGCCTGAGGAGGTGAGGGAAAAGCTGAACAAATCTGAGTCGTGGTTCTTTAGAGACGAGAAGGGTGGTGGGGTTTGTGGCTGCTCCCTTCTGTGTGACTGCTTTTCCCCCTGTCTCTACAGTAAATAAGAAAATAAGCTGTAGTTTTAAACTGCATCAAGGACCACTGTGCTTAGGTGCTGAGGTAAAAAGTTCTGGTAATTAGGTGACTACACTGAAAATTAAAAAGGTAAATCATAGAATCACAGAATGGTTTGGGTTGGAAGAGATCTTAAAGACCATCTATTTCCAACCCCCTGCCATGGGCAGAGACATCTTCCAAATGRGGATGCTTTTTTAGTGGTCCTACATTTAGGTAAATTTACAGGATTTGGGCTCTAGGTTATCAAATATTAAAACATTTAATCTCATTTAGGCGCATTTGGGGCTTAGTGGGTTGAGCCCAATTTCCATAATTTTGTTTTTTAAAGTATGGTTTGTGCTGTATGGGTTATAATTGCTGGATTTTGTCTTTGTTTCCTCCTGTTCCCATTGGTTTACAGATAACAAAACCCCACCACGCATCTTCCAGTAAAATGGGGAAACCAACTGGTGGGAGATCAGCAAAAAMTCCTTTTAAATCGCAGAATCAACGAGGGCCTTCCAGCAAAAAAAAGGGAGCAGAAGAACAAGGAAGAAAACAAGGTCAAAAAAGACAGGTATTCTTATTTTGGATCAAACAAAGTAGAAAAATAACTGGAGGGTGGGGGGAAGGAGAAAGTTGTTGGTTTTTTTTCCCATTTTTTAAAATTGGAATTTATAGAGAATAATTCATTAACTAAGAATAGTCCTCTCAAGGAAATGGCCAGTGTGAAGAGCTCTTTTGAGCAGTCTTCAATAAAGCTTTTGTTTTGTTTTGTTTTGTTTTTTTTTTGTGGTCAGTGTCAAAGACTTTTGTCAGACACAGTGAGTTCATAGCAGTAGATGAACGACTGCAGAGGATGTTTCAAAATGCTGTAAATCTTTCCCTTCAGCAGGTCCCTCAGACAGCCAAAAGGGAAGTTCAGGAACTGGAGGACCATTCCCCTGCAGGTAGGGTCCTGTTCCTTTCTGTTAAATCTGAGCTGGTTCACACCTTTGACTCCTGACTGAGTCTGACTGAGTAGAGTTCAAAGCTGTCTGTCCAGGTTTGACAAGTCATACTTTTCCCTTTTTAACTTTGTGATAACAGGAAAAAATGGTTCTTCAAAAAAGGTGAAGCTGTCCAGTGCTAAAGTGGGATCTTGGCAGCCTCTCTCAGAGAGCAGTAGGCTTCTCCTGGAAAATATAGTGGATTCAGTAGTGCTGTAAGTGCCAAATGTCCTGCTGGTTCTTCTTTGTTTCCACAAGGAATAAAGTAAAAATCATAGTATTAGTTGAACTGGAAGTCARTATGTTCTCTGTGCTTGTAGGCTTTGTGATGGAAATTCTGCCTTTTTTTTTCTTTCCAGATCTGTTTTGTCCCARCAGAGGGAGAGAAAAGATGATGTTCAGAAGCACCTTAATGTACTGAAAGAAAGGTATGAAATTATAAATTAACAAAAAAAAAAAGGAGGGAGAACAGAGATTTCTTCTACCCAGTTGTTTTGTACCATACTTTGAGGCTGAGCTAAAACACTCTCTTTCTGACTTAAAGCTATATATCATGTTTCATAAAGGCATTTCCAGGTTTTACTAAACTCATCATTTGGAAGCAGTCAAAAATCCTCCTCTTAGAACTTAAATTGAAAAGCAGAAACATCAGAACTGGGAAAATGTTAATTAATGTCAGTTTAGAGTCAGGGAATGTAGAGGCCAGTGGAATAGAAACCACAGAAGGTCAGTGCAATAGAAAACAGGAGAATATTGGATTTCTTGTTCCTGGCTCCTTCCTTGGACACCTACTCCATATGATTTTGGAAAATAATTCAAGGCAGGTTTTCTTTTTCTCTGCAATGTTTTACTTCACTGGCAGCAGTTAAGTTTAAAACTAAAATGAGATTAATTTTTCCCCAGAATTTTCTTTTTGCTTTGCCAAGAACTCCAAACAAACCATGCTTTCCTTTTTCTGTCATTAAAGGGTGCTGAGAAGTTTCAAGACTTTAAAGGTGCCTCCAGGGAAGCTGGGCAACCTGAAGAATATCCTGAGCCTTCAAATGGAAGAGAAACAAATGCTTGAGATGAATGAGGAGTCTTTGGTACAACTGCAGGTATGAAAAGGAAGGAAGGGAAGCAATGACCTTACCACACTACTGGCCTGTGCTGTTGTAGAGTGTCCATGTCCATCACTGTCACCCAACTTTGCTGCAAAGCTCTGACTCTTTTTTGGATGTGTGTTCTGTGGGAAAGACTCACCATCTCTAGAGTAAACTTTCTTTGTGTGCGTTTTGTTTCAGGATGAAATCACTGAAGCGGAGCAGTCAGCGGAGCACATTGAGGAGGACATACAGCGCCTGCAGCACAAAATCCAGGTGCTGAAGAACCAGTTAGAGGAAGATGAAAAAGATGCCAGGAAGGTATTTCTCATAAATACTTGTGTACTCCTATAACCTAGAGGAATGGGCTRACTTCTAGAGCTTTTTCAAAGAAACTGTTTCTCAGGCAGTGTCATTTAAGGAAGGCATCATTTGCCTTTGGGAATGGATCTTCTTAATCTTTCCAACTTCAGCTGCAGAATTAAGAAGTTTGGTTTCAGAAGCTAGATAATGATAGAAGGTTCTTTTCCTTCTTGTGTGCCTGATATTTGGGGGTTTGAATTGTTTTTTCATTCCTTTCTCCTTTTTCCAGGTATTKAAGGAAAATGGCAGTGGAGCACTCCACCTCCCAGAACTCCCCAAGCGCAGTTTGCAGGCACCCACTTTGCAGGTGAGTGTGGAAAATGCATTTATCTTTTCAGAGACACTTTGAAGAAGGAAGGCAACAGAATGTGCTTTTATCCCTTAACTTCTGCCAGAGGGAGCAATTCAGAAAATTTAGAAAATTTGAATTTTATTAATTTTTTTTTTTAGATTGAGAACTACATAAACCAGGACAAAATCCTAAAAACACTTCTYATCCCTGGAAGTGTTCAAGGCCAGGTTGGGTGGAGCTTTGAGCAGCCAGGGATAGTGGAACCTTGTGGGAGGTGTCCCTGCCCATGGCAGGGCTTTGGAACAAGCTGGTCTTTAAGGTCCCTTCCAACCAAAACCATTTAAATCTTATGATTTAAAACATCACATGTCTTTTCCTAGAAACCCTATGGCCCTAGGGAACTTGTAATTTCTGAAATATATCTGTAATTGCTGGAGGGAAGACTCATTCTGTGACTTTGAGTCTTTTTTCTTTGAGCTGTAGCTGGTCTGCATGAAAGTGAAATTCCTGCTGCACTCAACAAAAGCTGTTTTTTCATTCTTTTTTTCCATTCTTTCTTTCTTTAGGAGGAAATTTTGAAGGTAAAGAATCAGAAGGGCCTTCTAAAGGATATGAATGCTATTCAGCAGTCAGCTGACTTGAAGAACTTGTTAACCCTCATTGAAAAGACCTATGAGAAGGTGGATTTRCTTTGAGAAGCCAAAATGTGTGGAGTCTCCATGCTGAGCTTGGAAACTGCTTTCTTCTTAATGGCCTTCCTGTTGTGACTGTGGAATTTCTGTTAAAACATTTCCCATTACCATTGGTATATAAATCTGTAAATACATTTTGGGACTCAAGTGATTTAAGTCATCTGTCAAGAGGGTTTTGGGGGGTTTTTTTAGACCTGTGATGACTTGTAGTGATGATATATCCTGTCTTAGGAGAAGGGAGGGAAATGGATCCTGGGATATTTGGGTGTTTTTACAGAATAAGTTCCATTGTACTTGCACTTCTATATCTGTAAATCACTGAAGGCAGTGTCTTTTACCAAAGTGGTTTGTATTTGGGAGTTTAAACCTGAAACAGGTAGTAAAAATAAGCTTATCTAATACTCAGTTGTAAGTCCTCTGTTCARCTTTCTTACTATTTTTAAATATAAAGCTCTTAACTGAAGAAAATTGAACATCTTTTATCAAATGTACAAAGTTGTCTTTACATTTTCATTACTTAATACAAAAACCAACATCAAACAACATAAAGTACTTTCTSAGGTTAAATTACCTGCTGGAAGATAGCAGTGCTTCATAAACTCTTGTTCTTCTTTTTACAAGCTGCTTCTACTCTTAATGAGACAAAAGCTAATTACCTCTCTTTTATGAGGGCTTGAAAACCTCTCTGGAGTTAGAATCATGGAATATCTCAAGTTGGGATGAACCTGTAAGGATCTGAGTCCAGCCCTGTACTCCTCACAGGATTAMCTAAACTATGTAGGATCAGGAAAACCAGACTGAGTGGTTGCTTTATACTGAATCACAGGAAAAGAAATGTAGTTATTTAGAAATATTTCTCAAATTTGTGATCACTTGGCAAGGGAAGCATTTACTGRTATAACCATTTCCCCCAAATAATGTAAAGCAGAGGTTAGAATAAAGATTTTCCTGCRTGTCAGGAAAAGGTTAAGTAAAGATATATTCCTTTGCTTTCATTAAGGGTGATTAACTGTGTGGGTTTTGAACTTCCTGAACCACATAGAGACCTTTTCCATTTTAAATTTTTTTTTTATTTTGGAAAGAAAGTATGGAGAAGGACAGTGAGAAGGAGTCAGATTCAGCTTCCACACAAGGAAGCTGAAATAGTAACTGAAGAATGAGCTTCTCCATTGCAGCTCTGGATAGTTAGAGAGGCAAGCCAAGATTACTTTAATTATTTTTCCCTGCCACTGGATGATTTGTGATAGGCTGGCTGTGGGTGTTGTTACTTTGGGGTTGTCAGGGCATCATGAACCAGGGAACTTAGTTCAGACATTTATTAGGTGGTCTTAGCTTGATTTGGTGGTGGGTACTCTTGGACAGAATGATCAGATTGTTGGTTTTGATGAGATTTGAGGCCTCTTTCAGAAGGTTCACTGTTGATCCCTGTGTGTGGAGCTGTGTGATTTGACCTGGGAGCATCTGGAATTTCAATTTCACAAACCTTGGCTTTAAGTAGGYAAGATGTTTTCATGTGTGTGTATGCTTTATTTACCAAGGTTATCAATTTAAGGGATACTTGGGGRAAATCTGAATGAACCTCTGGATTCAGGTTGATTTGGCTTAAGGTTTTTCCTCAGAATTGATCAAGTAYAGAACTGTGATTTCTTTGCATATGGAAATGGAAGGAGTAGGGAGAAGAGAAGGGATTAAACTGTGCTGAGGCACTGGGGGAGTATCAGGATATCCAGCCCAGCTTCAAACCCAGCTGACTGCCAAGGTCAAACAGCCCTTCTGTTCTGACAGCCTGGAACTCTGAACATCCCACATTTATCTCCTTGCACAGCCTATGCACAACTTCATGCTTCCTATGTCTTTTGGGAAAAACCTGGGCTTGGGAGCATTTTTTGGGATATGCTTTCAATAAACACTCAGTGAAAATGGCAGCAAGAATAAGAATGCTGAAGGTCTGTATTTAGCCAAGATYAGCTGATCTAAGAGATTAATTAATGAGCCATCAATTACTTCACACTTCCGGTCCATTTCTGCCCTCCCAATAAATCAAAAACAAAAGAACACCACTTGGGTTTARAAGTACTGGAAACCTTAATTGAAATATGGATTGTTTTGGTCAAAGAATTAAGAAGACAGATGTCACAGAAAAATTTGTTTAAATGATTTAAATGATTTAAACATTTTAGAAACAATGGATGCTGATTAGAGCTCTAGGAACGTGCCACAGCACACATTTGRTAGGGTTTGGGGATGACATTAAATGAAATGGCAGGACTGAGGTCCAGGTCTGAYTTGGAAACTCCAGGTGGAAGGTGGAAGTTGAACCTCTGCAGGAGACTGGTGAAGAAGAGGAAGAGCTCCATTTTAGCAAGAGTCTCCCCAGCACAGATCCTCCGCCCTGGAACAAAATGCAAAAGGACCAAGAGAAAATCCGTGAGAGCTGCTTCTTCAGTGTTGGAAGAAAAAACTCTTTTATCTGTTCTTGCTCTCAAAAAGGTCAGTGGGAATCCTGAACATTTGAATGTTGTATCCTAGGCATGAATAAAGAACACAGTAGATTTTAAAAGTCTGTTAGGTACAAGTTACCAGAGGGAGAGGAATTTTGATCTTCAGAAGTATCATACCAAAGCCAGCTGGTGATGGGTTTTTATTTTCCTTAGTCTAAATGTTTGCATTTGGAGAGAAATGTATGGAAATGGAGTCTGAATTCCTTAACTCCAGTTTTCAATAAAATACAAATTTTTACTTAAATTTGAAATTTTTCCTCTACTTGGCCCAATTTTTGGATCCCAAATAAACTGGTTTAGTCTAGACTTTAGGTCTATTAGCCAACTCATAGGCAATTTTTTATACTAAAATTTGTCAGCAAATTCCTTGAAGATTCACAAATACTGGCCCGAATGGGACTGAGAAGCAAGGTGGAAGAGATATTTTATAGATATTCAAAAGTGCTGTAAATATAAGTTCTGTCAAATCTAGTAGCTAGTAAACTGCCTTATTCACAGCATGATGATTCAAGGCCAGAACTAACAAAAGCCTGGACTAAAATTTGGTTTTAACACACCTGTGTGACAGAAAGTGGAAAATGGAGAGCTATTGCATGGCTGTGATATGAAATAAGCCCTGCAGGGAATGCCCAGACCTGACACTCCCTGGATGTGCTTTCAGCTGGGACATCTGGACTTAAGTCTGGAAAAGAAGACCTGGGAACTGGAAGTGTCATAAGTTCTTCTACAAATGAAAACAAAACCCCAAACAAACAAACCAAACAAAAACAAACAAAACAAAAAGCAAACAACAAAAAAACAAAACAAACAAAAAAACCAGGTTTTTTGTTTGGTGTACTGGATGGTGGGTACAACAAGAAAAAAGTCTTATTCAATGATGATGCAGAGTTGAGAATATACAAATAGGATCAATAAAAAAATKGAGAGTGTTGTAAATATAATAAATAAATTAGCCAGAGATTGATGTATTGGAAGTTAAAAAGAGGAATTACAGAGCCTGCAAAGCAGGAGAAATGCCAGAGAAGCAGCAGGTTTGGAATCTCCCATGATTTGGCAAAGGGTGTGGGTGTGTAAATTCAGGTGAATGTCACACTCTGGGGAAGCCTCAAAGGGCAAGCCCATTCTGTCCTTTGATTTTACACGGAATTTGGGGGTTTCTATGGCAACTCCTCCTTGTTGCCACACCATATGAAATCTTGAAAAATCCCAGCCGACATTTTATGCGACTTTTTGAAAGGGACATGGCAAAATGAAGCAGGAAATGCAGAGAAGCATCTTGTGTGTTCYGTGTAAATGTAAAAGAGAAAGCACCTGCTGAAAAAGGCATGAAAGCATCTTTCTTCACAAATTTCCCATTGGCATCAAGGAAGTGCTCAGGGTAGAACATGTCTGGTTTCTCCCACTGTGACGGGTCTTTCAGGACTGTGGTCAGTAAAGGGATGATGTAGGTTCCCTGCAAAATAGGGCAGAGGAATGAATTCCTGGACAAATTCAGAAAGAAGAAATGTTCAAAGAAGAAATCCTGTAGGCATCTCACCTTGGGAATGAAGTAGCCTTTGAGGGTGGCATCTGCAGCAGTCTCATGAGGCAAATCCAGTGGCAGGATATTGGCAAACCTCTGAATTTCATGGATGACAGCATCTGTGTATGGCATCTGAGCTCGGTGCTCGATCCGCGGCGGGTTGGACCCTATCACTTGCTCTATCTCCTCTTGGACCTTTTCTGAAGAAAGAATCAACTCTAAGAGACAGGGACTCTCTCACCCCTGAGACACAGTGTGCTTTGCTAATGTAAAGAATAATAGATCTGTAGTAAAAACCATAAATTCTACAAAAATCTTTTTTTTTCCCCTTCAGAAATAATGGGAGGTGAACAAGACTAYGGTGGTTGATTCTTTACCAACAAGAAACCTAAAGACTTTTTTTCTGCCATCTCCTCTGCCTAAAGATCCATGTTCTGCCCAAGGGTTGTCTCCAAACCCTCATTTGACTCCAAACAATGCTGTACCATCAGCTGGAATGGAGATGCCAGACAAGGGCAATTCCATGAATCTTCTCAGGTCCCTAAAGCCTCAGCTCAGTCCATGTAACATCTGCACAGGCCTTTGGTTTACTGACAATTTCTGAGGGAAACCTGGGACAAAATCATTGAACAACACAGGACAGCTCTTTACTTATTAATAAAGGAGATTTCCTTAAGCAAAGGGCCTGGCCTGTCTGAACTCTGTGTTCTGCTGGCCAACCAGTGTTGTGACTCTCACTGGGTCTGAACCACAGGGCACAGAGACAAAATTGGCTGGAAATCTCAGCTTTTTGTAACTTGGTCTATTAACAGATGTGCTGATCCTCCACGTTCCTGTTTGGTCCCTAATACTCTGAGTAAAACAGTATCCACCATTAAGTCACTTACTCTGGATTTCAGGGTACTTTAGCATCAGCAGAAAGCCCCAGTTTAGTGTGCTGGAAATTGTCTCAACACCAGCAGTAAACAAATTGCTCACCAAGCTTAGCAAGTTGCCATTATGGAAATACCCATTGGTAGTGGATTTCTCCTGAAAAAAGTGGTTGAGATAAAAGGATGAAAACTCAAAGCTTTCCATGTGAAAATGCAAGTTAGGTAGATAAACATTTGCTAAGATATAAATCCTATATTTTTAAAACGTGTGAAAGACAAGTAAGAGCTCTGGGCTTGTTCCTGGAGGAGGGTGCTGACACATCTTTGTATTTACTGGGACCATCTGCAAAGAGAGTTGCTTTCCCCATGGGCAAGGTAACCCAGCCCTATCAGAGACCCCAAATAAGTCCCAGTAAAGCCCAGGTAATRATTCCATTCTGTAATGAGCTGTGTTTTCAAAAGAGCCAGGAGAGCTGGGACAACAGAGAGAGCAGGTAAAAAGATGCAGCCTTGGTAAATATATTTGTACAGTCTGAAGAAAATAAATGAGGATAAATGTTTGCTAATTAAAAGTGATTGGAACTTCAACAGTGTGAAGTATCTGTTCAACTCTACCACTTTGTCATATGTATTTTCTTAAAGACAGCTTCCTTAAAGAAATCCACCTRTAATTGTAAGGACTGAAAGAAAATTGCAAATGTCTTCACAGAATCATAAAAGATGGAATCAGCAAGAAAATACTCAGTTACCTCCTGCTGTTTAACCAGGAAAGCATCAATAAAACTTCTTTGGTCATTTTTGTCCAGGTTTTTGAGGTATCTTATGAAAGTRTCTCGTAAAAAATCATGGAATTCATCTCTGTTTCGGAGGATAGGCTTGTTAGCCCTTAGGAGGAATCCAAGGTATGGGAAGATATTGTACATCTATGAGAGCAGAAGTCATTAGAGAGAGTTTATCAGCCAGAGCTCTGAAAACACTGCAGAAATAAATTAGCAACATTTGGCCTTCTTTGCAGATACAAAGTCAAAAACTGAAGATTAATATTTTGTTCTTTTAGAACATGAAAAAGTTATTAGATGAATATGTGTTAGAAAATTCATCAAGGACCACCAAATACATGTAAAAATMTTGCCCCAAATTACTATTTTTCAGGAGTAGTGTAGGAGTCAGGCTCAAACAGCTTCAAGCCACCATCAGGCAGGTGGAAATCTTGGCCAGCAACTTTTTTTGCTGTTGTTTTAGCCAGCTCTTCCATTAACATTTTAACCTTTTTCAAAACCTGGATAAATATAAATCAATCCAGGGTGTGGCAGCATTGCATGCAAGTATCCAAAGGTATTTTTCACTCACTAGCGCTCTTCAAACGATATCTTAAATATGTTTTTGAGACACTGGGGGCTTGATTGTTGACTTCATGATTCCCAAACTGTCTCTCAAGGATTTTTTATCTATGTAAGTGCTCTGTAAACCTGTTATCTCTCAAGGTCTCAGACTTCCCTGTTTAATAGAGGAAACTGAACACCARTATTGCTATTTTCCTGTGGCACCCAGTGGAACAGCAACATCAACATGTGAGTCATTACCATAACCAAAGGTCTCCCAGCAAGCCTCATGTTTTCATTGGTCAGATTGATCAGTCTCACAAATCTGGAGTCTTTGTAGTCAAATCGTTTTCCAAGCAACATTGACACAATTATATTAGCAACTGCTGCATTGATCATTTTGCTGGCATCGATGGGATTTCCTAGACAGGGATCAAGAGAATTTATTGCATTGTAAGAAAGAGATGTAATTTGTAGATGTAAATTTATTATTAAATATTGTTATTTGTTATGATTGATTGCTCTGATTGATTATTATCCAATGYCAGAATACCATACCAAGACACAAAAATGCCAGAGGAGCCAAATTCATCAAACTGACGTACATTCCATAGAAAGGTCTGAACTTGAGAAGGCTCAAAAAGCCTCTGCATACTTGGACAAAACCTCAGAGGTAGTGAGGCCCTGGCACAGGMTGCCCAGAGAAGCTGTGGCTGCCCCACTCCTGGAAATGTTCCAGGCCAGGTTGGACAGGGCTGGGAGCAACCTSGGAYAGTGGAAGGTTGTAGGARTGCACCCCAAAACCAAGMAGATGTTTTCCATWTAAGGAAAAAGTGTTTCAGTTTCACCTTAGGACTTAAAAGGAAAAGGCCCTAGAAATTTCTTTRTTCTCCTGGCAGCCATKGGCTCAAGGCCAAGACAGAAACAYGGATAGGTYTCTTTACCTGTCCCTCAGAAAKGTAGCCATTCTCTATTGGGGAGTTTGCCAAAAACCCCACCTAAATYRTTCAGTACTTAAGGGAGGGCACGAASCTTCTCAGTGCTTTTTGGGATGTCATAGCCAGGTGCAATGATCTTACATGCACCTGTGCATGGTTTTTTTTATTGTTTATTATTTTCTCAGCTTATTAAACCTTTTGTTTTACAAAGCACACCGTTCTGTGTGCATTTGGACAACGAAGCTGTCTCACAAATTATTCTAAGCCATTCTGAGAAGTGCTGGAAACCCTCAGGACCTAATGCAGCTTCTCCATGGCTCATTCTACTCTGGCCATGTATAAGCTTGTATCAGATGTCCCTGCCCATGGCAGGGGGTGGAACTGGGTGAGCTTTAAGGTCCCTTCAAGCCCAAACCATTCTGTGACTCTGTGATCCTGCAGGTTTGAGGAATGAGGGACCCACCCACCTTGATGTGAGGCGATGGTGTCTCCCAGGTGCCCGTACTCCTCCACGATCCGATCCTCAATGGCCTTTTTGCCCATCCCAAAGTCTCGTAGGGCTGTCAGGGTGAACCTCCTCATCACCTTCCAGTTTTCACCRTGAGCAAAAACAACCCCTAAGACCAAGAGAACATTTCAAGGTGGCAGAAGGTTTTAAAGAATTCTGTAGGCATAGAATGGAGCTGTTTAGTAGCAGTCGCTCTTAAAACAAGTTAAATTGCATCAAGATGAGGATGTTCCTTAACAACAGTGCCTTAAGTGTTTTCAATCCTCAGCAAAGGATAAATATTCAAGGTTTATTTAATAAAATCTTAAGAAGAATATATATCCTCAAAGACACTTGTCACTGAAAGAAAGGGGACATTGGCAATTCAAGTTCAAACTGCTGGTCATCATAGTCTGAAAGTGGAGTTGAACTGAGATCTCTGATGACTTCAGGAAAAAATTAAGTAGGAACAAATGTCTTTRAAAATTAGGCAATGTCTTAAAACCTCCACCATCAAATTTTTTCACTGAAATTGTTATGTTATTAAACTGATGACCTCAACTATGAGATTTTTTTCAAATACAAAAATAAAGTGAGAAATAAAGTGAAAAATAAGCTTCTATGCAATATTTTGATTAAAAGATGCAGCTGTTAAAATGTTCACGGAATTATTCCTGAATTTCTCCAAAGACCTGCGGAGATATAAATATGAAACTCTTACATTAAATTAGAATGAAGTTTGGGAGTGAAATTCTTATTTTGAAACCCAACTCAGTAGAAAATATTCCCCTTTTTAAAATAAATCCGCAGTTCTCTATGTGTTACACGCTATCCATTGTCACGTTCTGAATTTAAAAGCACTATTTACCACTGAAGTGACAAGAAGCAGCAGAATACTAATTTCAGAAAATATGGTTCTGTGATAAGTCCAAAGTAACACAAGTCCAGAGCTGTATCATATGAGCTACCATAGCTTCTTTGGCATCTAGAACATTCCCTGTTCTAGATCCTGAAAGTGTGTCACTATCCATTACTTTTAGTTATGGTTGCTTTGTTGCCACTGTCAGTAGTTTCAAAGTTGAATAAGTGAAATCAATTAGACTGCTCCCTKTTTCCAATGCCTTTTGTGATTCCTGTTCCAAAGTGTTGTCCCAGCTCCTGCTTTGTCTATAGCGAAAAAAATTGAGTAGGTCAAGCTGGTAAGGAAAAATAAGACCAATTTACCATTTCCTTTGGTCAAATCTTCGAAGATTGGGATTTTAGGTCTCTCTGAAAATGCATCTGCCTGGTTTACGAGAGCTTCCTTCACTGTCTCATAGCCAGAAATKACCACAATTTTCCTGGGCCCCATCTGAACACTGAAGACTGGACCATATTTTTTGGACAGCTGTCAGGAGAAGAGAACAGYGATTTACAACTTTTACAGCCGACAAAGGAATCCATCACCCTTTCCAGTGCTGCTTGTTTTCCAGCCCTGCCTCTGGGTTGCTAACATGGTAGATATTTTCCTGACTGCAGAGAAAAGCACTTGATTTAAATGATGGGGATTTGCCAGACATTGTGGTGGATAATGACTAAATGGCACAGTTGGGAGAAGAGTTCCATTGTGCTAAACTGAGCAGAAGTGTCAACAGCTGAAACCCCAAGTCAGCAAAGGATTGCACTGACAGTTCTGTCTTCCCTCTGAAACCCTTGTAAATTCAATTTTTGACTCGTGTTTTCACACTTATCTCTGTGCTATTTTGGTTTTTTTTTGTGTACAGGCTACACCTGGACAACCTGTTCAAATGCTCRCTACCATTGTTTTATTAAAAATAAATCAGTTTGTTTCTGGGCCAGGATTTACCACTAGATACTTGTATTTTTATACATGATTACCATGGATTTGTCTCAGAGACAATGTGGTACCTTTTTAGCTGGTTCAGGTAGATTTATTTTTATGTAACTCAGTGTTCCTGATTCTTCTGACAACTGGAGGGGGTTCTCCTGACTGCACTCATTTTCTAGTGGGTTTGCAGAGAGAAACAGAAGGCATCTATTTGGCATCAAGATGCAAAATGTTCAGCAARTGGTAAGTGAGTACAGCCAGGAGCCTGAAATAACAGGAGCAGTGACCCCTGTCTGAATTATGCTCAAGTCAGAGAACCAATACCCAGTATCAGAAAAGATTCACTGAATTACAGCAGATACACGTTGGTTCTGTTGGCCTGAAAACAGGTGGAACTTGCTTTTGTCAACACAACTGGGCTGTGTTGGAAAGCTACAGTGATATTGCAGATATTGCATCTGAGCAGTCTTTTGATTTGTGGGTATGACATCCATCCAGGTTTGTTGGTGCAAATACCACTTTCAAAATCATCAGCAGGGAAGATTTATAATTTTAATATCTAAGAAGAAAAAGTTCTACCAAAGGAGCAGGTTCATAGAATTCTTCTGACTCAAAGTCAGCAAACTCTGCAATAAACTACGCAAAGAAAGCACTAGAAGAAAATGGAAAGATTTATTATTTTGGCAAAGGTTGGCCCTGAGTATTAAGAGTGTATCATTGTATCTTCAGCTTTTGGGGAAGAAAGGAGGAAAGGTAGATGAGAACACTGAAAAATCAGTGAAGCCAAGATGCTGCAGTCACAGCTCCAGGTACATCAATCAGTGGAAGGCAGAGAGGGTTACACCACAAATCAAAATCATTCCTTATTCAGTTGCCTTTTTCTCAAAATTAGCACAAATATAATGTAGCTTTTAATGATGCTTCCTATTAATTTGAAAGTTGTTGAAGGCTGAAACCTGGATGCATGGAGAAAATATTACAGTAAAAAAAAAACCATGCTGCATTCAACATTTTCTGCTCAAATAACCATCTCTGAGTCCCTTGCTAAAGGCTCATGCATGGATGCAATACACTGGGTGCAAYAGGAGAAGCTCTCTGGCACCTTGGACTATGGGGCTTGGTTGATAGGACCAATAGAAAAGAAAAGGARTACCTGTAGATAAGTCCTGTAGGGTCTCTTCAAGTCAAACAAAAGAAGGTTTCCAATTATAGGTAATGGTCTTGGACCTGGAGGAAAGTTCTGACTTCGGTTGTTCCAGAAACCTGCTGTTTTCAAAATGGAGAGAAAAGCCAGGATCAATGCTAAAACAAAGGAAGTGCTGATGTTCCAGAAACCTGCTGTTTTCAAAATGGATACAAAAGCTAGGATGAACACAAAGCCAATGGAAGTGCTGCTGTTCCAGCCCATCTCTGTTCAGCCAAGTATTTGCCACAGAAGAGAGAAGAGAAAATGTGGATTCTGGATCTCTGTCCTCGTGAAAAAAGTTCACTTGAGAGGCTCTTGTCTTAGTCTACAGCCCTCTTTTCCAGTGGAGGGTCTGTTTTAATAGCAGCTGGTGACTTGTTGTCTCCCCGTGTGCTTCCTAATGAATCCTCAGAAGGGTCCAGGAGCGTATAAATGTTTGCTAAGCAATGTGACTGGGTGAGAGCATGGGTCACTGGGCAAGTGTGAAAGTTCAGGAACAGGGATAACTTCAGGTCATCAACCTGACATTTGCTATAAAAGCCATAAATTCTGCATGCTGTCCAGGTTACTGATTAATCATGTTTTTTGCCTTTAGCACAGATATCCTTGATAACCCTTGAGAAATCAAAATTCACCTGCCCAGGCGTGTAGCACACAGAGATTTACTTTTTAAAGTGTGTGATGTATGAATGTGAGATTCACAAGCTGAGAGCAAATTAATCTGTTTGTTGCAGAGTTAAGACAGTGCTTATACACTTRGTGTGAGAATCTCTGTTCAGTTCTTCACACATAACCCGGTTGCAGGCCTCTAATAAATCTGTCAGCCTGACAGCCTGCTATTTTTCTCAAGTTTTACAAGCTTCAAGGAAACAGGACGCCTTTCCTGTTTTCAGATTGTGTGTAATCTGCTTTCTCCCATGCTTCCCAGGGCATTTCAGGCCTGCTGTTTCCTCACAAAACTATTTATGGGTGGCACAACTTCGATTCCATTGAATTCACTGGGAATTAGAAATCACAGAATCACAGAGTTATAGAGGCTGGATGGGACTCTGGAATTTGTCTGGTCCAATGCCCCTTTCAAGCTGGGCCACCAAGAGCCACTGGCCCAGCCCATGTCCAGACAGGTTTTGAATATCTCAAGGACCTAAAAAATTCAATGATCCCAAGGAGGGAGACTCCACATCTCCTGGGTGACCTGTGCCAGTGCTTAGTCACTCTCACAATACAAACGTGTTTCCTGATGTTCAGAGGGAACCTCCTGAGTTTCAGTGTGTGCCCATGGACCCTGGCACTGGGCACACACTGAGAAGAGTCTGGCTATGATTTCTTTGATCCTTTCCAGGTGTTTATAGTGATGAGATTCCTGTGAACCTTGTCTCTSCTAGGCTAAACTCCCACCTCCCTGCTTTTCGTCCGATAAGAGATGTTCCAACCACTCCAGCATCTTCGTGGCCCTTTGCTGGGCTCTCTCCAGTCTGTCTGGATCTCTTTGGTACTGGGAATCCCAGAACTGGACACAGCACTGGGAAAAGATGTCCTCTGTTGGCTGAGGGAAGGGAGCTGAGGTACAGCCTAACTCAGGTGTCTCAGGGAGTGAACAGCAGAGGAGGAGATGTTGAAAGGAGAAGCCAAGGGGAAGACTGGACAGAAAGGTTGAGTCCCAGCCCACAGAACAGTGTTTGGAAGATTTTTCTAGTAGAAATCTAGAACATTAAATTGCATGTGGCCTCGAGGCCAGGACCTGAAGGTTGTGTGAGGTGTAGGGCCTCAAGGCTGAGCCCCTTGTCCTTCTCTTCCAAAAGCGTCAGGGTCCCTGCAGAGACATGACCAGGGGCAGAGGAGAGAAGGGGATGGGGGAATTCTCCAGGGACTGGGGATGCAGGGACCTGGAGGAAGAGAGCCCTGGCACATGGCTGGGAGCCTGGGAGAGGGATCTGAGCAATCCTGCTCCTGGCCTGGCTCACCCCGAGCCTGCTGCTGCCCCCAGGGCTCTGAGGGAGAGGCCAGGACCTCACCTACCTGGAAGGAGTCCTGGGAAAAGCCCAGGGCCAGCCTCCAGCTGTGCTGACTCAGTTGGTCTGAGTCTACTTCACCTTTCCAGAGTGGGTAAAAAGGCACTGAAAATGCTGAGTTTYCCACATGTATCTGGAATATAACTAATAGCAAGGAACTGAGAGGGGGCTGAAAGGTGAASATTTTGCAGCCGGCTTGAGGAGAACAGGAAGAGCTCTCCTTTGGCAAGAGGAGACATATTTTGTTAATGTATTTTGAGAAAAGCTTGATTCCAGTAAGAGAGAAAGAAGACATCCCCAAGAAATGTCAAACAAATACAAATGGTCATCTGATCATTCCATTAATGCGTTTATTCAGCAACAGATTTGAGCACAAATGTTAAAAGAAATTTTGTAAGCAAATATTCAGCCAGTGGCTTTCAA
>CADDXX010000951.1:0-10652 GCA_902810485.1 Alauda arvensis | reverse complement strand
AATCCCCCCAAAACCCCTACAACACCTTATTTAAGCTCTTAACATAAAAACAAGCCAAAGTAAGAACAAAGGTAAGGCAGAAAGGGTCTTGAGTGGTTGTTGGAAGGGATAAAACATTGCCAGTCGTTTCTGAGAAAAAAAGAAATGCTGATGAGCCTCAAAYTKAGAGTAGTTGTACTTTAACTTTTGTTTACTTTTCAGTCCCGTCCTTTAGGCTCACCCTTCACTCTGTGTCTTGTTTAACTCCTTATTTTCCTTTCCTGACAGTGTAAGGCTTCCTCATGGAAGAGCAAAAGGGTCCTTAGTAAAWTATTTTAAGCTTCTGTCTTTAAAGAGTCCAGTCACATATTACACAGAAGTTGAAACTCACTATTAATGGAGTTCTGCTGATTCAAGGTATTCAAAACTTTGATTAATTGGGAAATAACCAACCAAAGAAAATACCCTAAGCCAGAGAACYAAATACCACTGGCATCTGCCACATGGAGGTGAGCAATTAGGGTAAAAAAAACCTTTGGAGAAAAAAAATTGTATACTTCAAGGACACAGTCACATGGAAAAGAGAATAAAATTTAAAGCTCTGATTAGACAAAAAGATTCATCTCCCTACTCTTTTTTTTTTTGAGAGAACCTGAGGGACTGATTTCTCTGGGGAAGGAATCTTCTGAAAAAGAAGTTTGGGGACGATATTGAGTACTTAAGAGGATGAGGGTATGGATTACTATGGAAAGATTAGAAGGAGAACTGGAGAACAAAACTGTATAGTTAATTTATTCCATTTTGGAATAAAAAAAAACCCTAAAAAAACTAAATGGTGTTAYTGAAGGCATCAATCACCAAGGAATGTTTAGGGTGGATATTAGGAAAAAATTCTCCCCTGGAAGACTGGTTAAACATTGGAACAGGCTCCCCAGGGAAGCAGGGGAGTCACCATCCCTGGAAGTGTTCAAGAATTGAGTGTGGCATCCTCAATGTGGTTTACTGGCCATGATGATAWTCCACCCAAGGTTGGACTCAATGATCTTGGAAGWATTTTCCAACCTTAARGATTCTATAATTCARAGATTTACCRCCAGTGTGTGGTGCTTCCTCACTCAGGTATTCCTGAGTGGTCAGCACTCAAAGTTAGTGAAATTACCTCACCCCCTTTAAGGGGAATGAAAGACCCTCTGGACTCCCAAGTAGGAATTTGAGGGGTGAAATTCATATGTTGAAGATAAGATTTTTACAGGCTATCCACAGATGGAATCTTTCTCAAGCACTTCAACATTAAATTATGCACAAACGCAATATTTACATTGTTAAATGCTTCCCCAGTTTTTACAAAAATGAATGTGTGACAGCTTTGAGAGGATAAAGGATGTCTTGCAGCCAACAAGGTAGAAGAGAGTCAGTCATTGCACATCTGCAAAAGAGCTTATCTGAGCTAAAGKGTGATACAACAAATGTATTTTTATTCATGGATAGAAATCTGACATATCTAGCAGTATACAGCGGGTATAACATGTGGGACAGCCCTGCCTAATATCTTCCTAAAGATTTCCAAGGGAAAATACATCAAAAATGAAATGTCAGTGCTATTTTATGTAAAAGGAGTTTTCCCCTTAAGTCTGATAAGTAAGACTTGAAAGAAGATAAAARAAGGTTGAAAGTTCACCCACTTTGGTCTCTTACTCAGAGACATCTGAATAAGCAGTAGCTTTCTGTGAATGATGGACTGAGGCACTGTGCTCCTTCTGTTTGATTTTCTCTTCCCATCCATTGTCTCCCAAGGATTATCCCATACACAGAGGTACTTCATGGAGTTCCTTCAGCTACTTCAATTTTTGTCTCTGGACTGAGCAGCCAGTGTCATCACTTCTCTGATGAAGTTAATTTYGCTTAATTTAGCTTCAGTTTTCTTCTTTTTGCTTTCACTTCTTTCAGGATAAAGTGACTTCAGAGTCGGTGACCCACCCCATGGAAGTTCTCTGCCAAGTCTTCTGCAGGTTGAACAGAGTTTCTTTCCAATCAGTTCCAAAAAATTCATGTTTTTATGGAGCAAGCATTAGTTCAGGTTATATTTCTTGACATTAACAGTGCTACACTTATTACTGTTGAGTAGAATAAGACTTACTGTGCAATCACTTGGTTTTCATAGCTCCTGCTTGGTTCCCTTATTATGTCCAAGAAACGAAATCCATGACAATAAATAAATAGATCTATGACAATAATGAATWTTTTTACAATTTCATTTTCTTTTCCTTTTTAATAAACATATTAACAACTAATCTTGATGCTCATATTGCCTCTCACGTTCCCTTATCAATCACTGTGTTCTGTGCTTTGCCATAAGAATTATTTCAACATTTTGCTTCCTGTCATCACCAAACTTCAAAATACAGCCCATTTTCTCCTCCACTGGGAAACRGGAAAACACACTTTCTTAAAAAGTGATTTTACTGGTGAAATGTTTGTCCAAATCCATATAAAAAATATCAATTAATTTCTTTTTGATTACTCCTACACAGTTGAAGGATGTAACTCAGAAATCTCATGATTAAATATATTATCCTGTAATAATCTTGAAACCCCCAGTTTATCACAAGAGCTATATTGTTGTCAGTGACAACAGAAGATAAAATATAGATAATTTTAAAGAGCAGTTTGTGGTCCCTTTTTCTGATGARCAAATACATTAAAAGGACCTAATTTATTCACATGAGCTTGGCATAATGACTAAGTAATCTAAAATCAAGCTTGTTTTCTTTTACAAAAATATAGCTATCTTCAGCCTTTCCTTAAAAACCTGGTGTGGTTGGGACAATATTTGGATGTTTTTTCATTGTTTCTTAGYATTAGAAACAGAAAAGAGCAAATCATTAGGGCAAATATTGCAGATTAATTATTTTTCTACATGGCAGCTTCAAATCTGCTGTGCTCATCACGGTGGCTGGAGTGAATCTCAGGTACCATCTCCTCCTCTGGAACCTGCCATGAGAAACAAAGGAGAGCTCAGTTAAGGATATATAGATTTGCTTTTGCCATAAAAGAAGACTGAAATGTGCCAAGAATGTAATTCTTTTTTTATATATTTTATATCTGCTTATTAATATTGACACAGCCTGACATGAACYATCAATTCTGGATACTGAGGAATGAACTCAGGGTTTTCTTCATATMAGAAGGAATTTAATTCATTAAAAAAAGAGTAAAATTTCCTTTAACTTCACATTTTATTTGCAAGGAATGTATATTATATATTACTTCTTGCCTTGCCTTTTTGTGTTTGTCCTGGCATAAAGGATAAAGTTCAGATTGCCTAAATTAAAAATACGTCATCAGTCTGTGATAAGGAAGAGGATACAGTGAACACATAGGAGAGAGATAAAAGCCTCCTCTGTAATATCAATTTGTTGTCTCTATTTTTTGCTTTTTGTTCAAGGTGAGTCAAAACAAAAAGGCACGATTACCTAAGAAGTCCAAAAAYGATCCTGAAGGTGGCATTGATAAACTCACAGCCTGAGGCAGAGCAGCATTTTTRAATTTTGAAGAGGCAGCCTTTCTGACTTACGTGTGCAAACCACAAAGCCCAGGRGAGCAGGGCTGCAGTGGCTGYTCCTCCTCCAACAAAATGAAAATAAAAGGAGGTTGTGTCTTACCTCCCAATAAGCAGAGTCATCAAAGCACTTCTGATCAGACACTTGTCCCAAGAAGGGCAGCTTTAGAACAGCACCTGCAGGAAAACCAGCATGAGAAGTTTAAAAAATGAAGAAAATGGCCAAATAAATGTCCATATAGATGTGCCCTAGGCAGCCAGCAAAGTTTTCTGACTGATTTCCTCGTTTACAGGAAAGCCCAACCATCCTGGGACATCAGGTCATTTATTCTGAGAGGTGATGCAGATTTCTTGACACAAACGTAAACAAGAGCATAAATAAGAGCTTGTTTTTAATTGACCAGATTTCAGACCAAAAWTTTCTATTTTAGCCTGACTTTTGTTTGTTAGGAAGTGTTCACAAACATGTGGAAACATGTGACACCTCATTGAGTACTTCTTGATCTCGAACAAGTTTCTGTTCAGAATTGGAAGTGTCTGAATCTAGAGAAGAATTCCTCCCAGAACAACACCTTAGTATTGCTCTCCATATAAAACTCAGTATCTTTGGAGCATGTGTTCAGTAAGATATGTAGAATCACAGAATAATARAAACATTTAGGTTGGAAAAAMCCTCCAAGAYCATCAGGTCCAGYCCTAGACCAAACACCATYTTGTCAACCAGACCAGAGCCCTGAGTGCCACATCCAGTCACTCCTTGGACACCTGCAGGGATGGGGACTCCACCACCTCCCAGGGAAGCCCCTTCCAATGCCTGACCACCYTTTCAGTGCAGAAGTTCTTCCTGATGAACCCAAACTTCATTTGAAGACAAAAACATTGGAAAACTGCTTTTCCATATTTGAGTTTCTGGCGTTGGGGACCCATTATTTCAATTTTGTATTATTTACAAAAAGTTGTTGGTASATTCAGTTCTCCATGAAGAAACCACTACATTCACATGTGTTTTTAGTCACTATAAGCATCACACTGACCTGTGAGTGCTCCTCCCACCATTGCAATTCCAAGGGTACTTCCCAGGGCAGCAGCCTGCATGGCAGGATTAAGTAGGGGATCATCCCTGAAAAGGGCAGAAAACCAAACCATTGCCTATCAAAAAATTGTTACACTTTGATGATCAATCTTACAACATTGGACTTGCTGCATGCTGGACAAGATGACTCATAGGAAAATATCCTAGAATCTCCCAAGATCAYTGAGTCCAACAAATCCTGCCATTGCTGTGTACAAGACTGAACTGAAGACTTTAATTTTGCTTTGTTTTAGGCTACAGATGAAAACAACATCTTTGAGAATATTATTAATGTCCTGTAAGCCATAAGAGAATACTCTCTGTTGTCAAAAAGACTRTTTCATCTTTTTGGAGCCTTTTGAGATAGTGGAAAAAACTCATTTTTGCCTTTTTTTTTCCTTTTTTTTTTTTCTAATCTTACAAATACCAGAAGTGTAATTGTCACAGAGTCATAATAAATATTTATCTATGTTTGAATGGTTCAGTGTGCTGTTTATGATGCTTTAATTTATGTATTTTTATTTGAGCTTTTAATCTGTTACAAGATTGGCATTTAAACAGTGTGTTAAAGGCAGGAGACCAAGTAGAACCCAAATTAAATGAGAATACAATGCCTWACATTAAATCAATGATGCATTTCTAAAAGAAACTATCATAATTAGATCCAAAGAAGGTAGCAAATGAGAATAGACCTTCAAAAGTCAAACAAATTCTTTCTCTCTTCTCTCTAGTTCTTCTAACTCACCTCAAKTCCCTTTTTACTGCAGCTACTATGATGCCAGCAATACCCCCYAGAATTCCAGGTAGACCATGTAAGTTATGAACTCCACAAGTGTCTTGAATTTTCAGCTTGGATGCCAACACAGGCTGAAATGAGAGGAAATGGTAAGTTTATAGTGAGTTTAGAGTCTTCCATGATCTCTAGATGGTTATGCAAAAGAAAGAGCAGAAGTACAAGAATCAAATCATTATTCAAAGTCATCATTACCTGGAGTTTACTGTATCTATCCTCCCTATCCTTGGCAACAAGCCAAGAGAGCTCCAGGAAAGCCAAAGAGAAATATAAAATTGGGAGCAGAGCTGGGTCCCCAGTACTTACAGTGAGGAACTGGAATCCAAGGACAGAGACAATCCCAGCAACGACCCCAATGAACATGGCAGAAAAAGGGTGGATTGCCAGGTCAGCACAGGTTCCCACTGCTACTCCTCCTGCCAGGGTGGCRTTTTGGATGAGAACCTGCAGAGGGGACACGGAGAGAGGCAGAGGTCACACATGAGGAGCAGAGGATAATTTTAGGGCTGAGTGCCTCTGAAAGTTCTCTTGCACATGCAGGGCTCAGTCAAATAACTGCAGCTGCTGGAAAGGAGGGGGTGAAAACACAGCTGGATTTTAGGGCAAGGGGATAGAAGCCGGTTTGGTTTTGTCTGTTGTGCAGCTGCACTGAGATTTCCAGGGAAAGGGTTATTTCCTTGAGAGACCAATTTTGGCTGTTGTAAWAAGGAAACTCAAGTAGGAACATCTTTGGAATAAGATCCAGAAGTCCACCTGAACGGTGGACTAATGTCTCTAAGGCCCAGCAGGTTCTGTGGGCAAGAGAGGATCATCACAGAATCATTAAGGCTGGGAGARACCTTTGAGATTAATAAATCCAACCATCAAACCAGTATAACTACCATGTTCCCTGTCTACTACACTGCTTTCCAACCCTTTTTGTGAAGAAATTTCTCCTAATATCCAATCTAAACCTGCCCTGGTGCAACTTGAGGCTGTTTTCTCTCAACTTGTCACTTGGTATTTGGGGAAGAGACTAAGCCCCACCTGATTCCACCTTTTGTCCTCGAGGAATTGTAGAGAGTGAGAAGATCCTCCCTGAGCCTCCTTTTCTCCACACTGAGCCCTCCCATCTCCCTCAGCCACTTCTCATCAAACTTTATAGCTCTAAGTCTGGCCACAGCATGGGGAAAGGCTCCAGATAGCTTGGACAGATAGATGGACACTGGGAATGTGCCTACTCATCCTCATTAGAGAGGGTTGACTCGATTTAACCAGGGTTATGATGAGATTCTTACCATGCTGAATTTGCCTCTTTTATCCACCARGCTGGAGAGGGCGAATGTCACGATGGTGCAGGCAGCCAGGGAGTAGTARGTGTTGATAATGGCTGTTGCCTGGACTTGTGCGTCCTTTGCAATGGCAGAGTTAAAACTGGGCCAAAAAAGCCAAAGGAACAGGGTACCTGGGTGAATAGAAGTCAAAACAAAGCAAAAGCTATTGAGTCACAAGGGCCAGTGCAACAGAGGGAGCTACAAGAAGTGAAGATGATGATTAATGGAGACATGGAATAGCCAAAATTATGGAAGAAAAAATAGAATATGCAGAAGCTTTTGACACTTGCAGCTGGAATTTTGACGCATGGTCTCTTGTCAAATCTTACTGGAAGGCTTTAAGGACCTCTTGTCATGCCCCACTGACTGTCAGAGCTCACCACCACTGTGAAACCCCAGCCAGAACAGGAGGCATAGGAAACACAATTCACATGCAAATCCTTCATCATCTATCAATACAACTGAAAGTTTTAGCTGGTTAATTGGTCTGTGAACAGTTCTCATGGACAGAGATATGGTTTCTGACATTACCATGACAGGCACAACTCAATCCTTTTAATTATGGGCAATTGCTTTGGAAATAGTGCTGAAAAGCACAAGACTTAACAGAGAGGAAGCCACCACTAACACACAGTGAAAACACATTTAATTTGATCTATCCATCCTTGGAAACAAGGAAAAACTGTAAAAATATGTGTGCCACTTAAAATACGGTGCATGCATGAGACTAAAAGGAATTTGCMTCCAGAAATGTGCTTAGGAAAATGAATGTAGCTTAATAATAGGTGATCAGAAAAAAAATAGGCATGGAAGAACAGCTGATCAGCTCTTGATATGACATCGCTTACCAATCATGGCAAACAGGTCTGAGTGATAGGTGGATTCATCATTTTCATGTTTGTTTGTCAGACCAGGACGGTACAAGACGAAAGCTGCAGCCAAACCRAAATAAGCTCCAAAAGCATGGATAGTCATCGAGGCTCCAACATCTGTGGCCTGCAATAGGGACCCAAAATAATGCCACAGGTTTTATACAGCATAAAGATGAGGGTCTGATGAATGAGGAGTCTGGAGGACTTAATGGTTTAATTCTGTGGTAGAAACCAGAAGCTAGCATAAGCAAAGTGAAAGCATCTGAYATAAAGAGAAAACAAAGGCTGCTAAATAGTTGTACCTCGAATACTTCAGTAACTAGATGTTCATTGCATGCAAAGATGGTGATCTCCAGAAGAGTCAGGATCAGCATCTGAATGGGACTTGTTTTCCCCAGGAGTGCTCCAAATGAAATCAAAGCAGTTGCTGTGCTGAAGTCTGCATTTATCATGCTGAAKTGAAGAAAAAAAASAAACACAAAAACCCAAACAWACAAACAAAAACCGCAGAAGAAAATTAGTTTAAAAGCTGTAATATCCAACATATCATTAAAATGATCTAATTAATTATAGAGCTTTCACTCTTCAGATACAAAATTATCAAGCTCATCTTTGTGGGTAAAAATTAAATCAAACCTTTCCAGTAAGGATCTTACCAGCTAGTGAAGAGTAAGTCTGGAAGGTTTCCTCCYGCTTATACCATATCTGTACTGAGCTGGTTGAAATGGTGATGAAAAGGCAGATGAGAAGTGTATTGGGATGTTCAGGGATGTCATGGAATCACAGAATCATTTAGATTGGAAAAGGTCTCTAAGACCTTTTACCCAGTACTCTAAGCCATGTCCCTCATTGCCACATCTGCAGGTTTTTAAAAACACTTCCAGGGATGGTGACTCCACAGCTTCCTTGGGTCAGCCTGTTCCAATGCCTGACCATCCTTTCTGTGAAGAGATTTTTCCTAATACCCAACTAAATCTCCCTTGGTGTGATTTCCTCTTGTCCCTTCAAGCCATTTCTTCTTGTCCTAGCCCTTGTTGCCTGGGAGCAGAGCCCGACCCCTCCTGTCAGGGAGTTGTGCAGAGCCAGAAAGTTCCCCCTGAGCCTCCTGTTCTCCAGGCTGAGCCCCTCCCCAGCTCCCTCAGCTGCTCCTCCTCAGCCTTGTGCTCCAGCCCCTTCCCCAGCTCTGTTCCCTTCTCTGGACACACCCCAGCCCCTCAATTTCCAGCCCTGACTGCCACCAGGGCTTCAAAGATGACAGTGAGGTCTTTGGTCTGATGGTTTATACCATGCAGGAAGCCTTGCACACCTCTCTGTCTCTGTGCATCATCTTTGCAGGAGCTGTCAGGCAGGGGATTGGCAAAGGTAAATAAAACCAGAAACTGATCAAAAGCTTAGAGCACAGAGGGGCACTAACCTGTGGGTCCCTCTAAAAATGCCTGCCTGTAAAACATTAGGGAGCTGCTTGTACCATTCCTGCTTTCCCCTCAGTAATGTTTGGATGCTGCTCACTTCAAAATTGTTTACAAGTTGTCTCAGGAAACAGAACTGCAGATGTGGRAAACACTCTGAGACCTTGGGAGAGGCAGGACAGGTGAGTAGGAGGGRCATTAGATGTCCTTAGAGATGTTGCCCATGAGGTTTTTTATTTTGTGATTGCTGTTCAGACCCTGCTGGAGTATGATGCTYATGAAAATCATTCCTTGATAAATTAGAGAAAACCTCATGAGTGCAGAGACATGCTGCTTAGCCTTTCTTCTGTGACCCCATGTGTCATGGAAAGACAGACCCTTCTGTGCCTGCTGGTTGCAGGATGTGCTGTGCTACTGCTGGGAATCTTCCAGCTTCCACAGCTTCAGAGATTCAAAGCAATCTCTCTACAGGACCCACACCACCCACACATAAAGTGGCACCTAAAATTTCTTCACAAACTTTGGTTACCTTGGCCCAGTGCACCAGGAGTGCCCCCCTCCGAGGTGAAGGGCAGAAGGATGTGGAGAGGTGGGCAGTAAAGCTTAATGGAATTTAGGTAAAGTCTGACCCCACAGAYGTTGTGGTTTATGGCTTCTCCTGACATCTTTAGGGATAGAAATATCTGTTTTTGTAAGTTCACGAATACCTTTTGATGTTAACACGAATTTTTCCTGCTTCCATGTGCCAAAATCCTTGCATCAGAATTCCCCACTGGAGACCAAAGGCAGCAATGAGCATGTTGAAACCAACACTGCTGAATCCATATTTCTTCAGAAAGGTCATCAGGAAACCAAATCCAACAAATATCATCACATGGACATCCTGAAAGTCTGAAGGGAAAACATGTCTGTGTAGAGACTGTGGAGGGTGAAAAGCGAGGGACAGAAGCAGCTTGAGGAGTTCCAAACTCCAGTCATGCAYGTGATCCATTCTTCCCACATCATGACCAGTCTACCAGTTGAAAACTGAATGCCACAGCTAATTATTGATTATATTGATTCCTATATCATTATAGAAAGCCACTGGATCTCTATACTTGTGAATTTTCTTGTGTCTGGCACTGTCCTTTCTTTGTGAAACTTCCTGGAACATCAACAGCTTCATGTCCTTACAGAAAAGTTGTGTTCCCCTTCCAGKGAAGGTGGTCAGAGCCAGTGTGTTCTGACTGACTCCAAAATTGTCCATGGGATTTGTTTGGGTGAGTGCTAGGTGTCCCAGTGCAAAGGAATGCTTGGGATCCCTAAAATTACTGTCCAAGACATTGACCTTTTTACAGGGATAAAAGAAAAAACTTAAGGCAAATTTTAAATTTAAAAATGAGTATAGTTAATCAGCATGTAATTAGTCTTCATTCAAATATTTGGGTTTTTTTTAAATATGAATTTTGTTCAAATATGGTTAGTTCTTTTTCTACTTTTTAATGTTATTACCTMAATTTTCTTTTTTATGCTTTTAATACAAACTAAGTCTATCACTACAACATGGATACCTTATACTTTTAAATATTTTTTTTACTGTTAAGCTTTCTGTGATTTAATTGACTCTAAACCAGACAGGTTTGAGTCCTGTAATTGCAACTTTTTTTGTCTGATTT
>CADDXX010000950.1:109874-175968 GCA_902810485.1 Alauda arvensis | reverse complement strand
CAAAGGCACAAGTCATCACAGGGCTAAAGAAAAAAACGACAGGACTCCAGTGCTTCATCTTACAAGTGGTACAAATTGTTTAATTTGCTAGCTAAACAGGGTAAAATTTACATGAAGTAGTAATAACATTTACAGTCTCCTGATTGAGCTAAAATTCCCACCCCTTRCCATGGCTTTGGAGCAATAGATTTRTAAGTGAGTTTCAGATTGATAAACACAGGATTGTGCTATTCAATACAGCAAAGACTGGGTATAAATTGGGGAAGACAGAATAGGAATTCCAGGCCAAAAGAAAATGGAACCATCACATTATAAATAGATATTACTTGGCTGACAGAACTGCTCTTACTCAACAGGGCTAAAATCCAGAGCTATGATAGGAAGTTCCTTAATTGAAAGCTTAACATGAGTCAAGCTAACACATTGCACAATTATACAGAGCACCCTTCACAGGAAGAGGAGATGAATATCACCGCAGAGTCCCTTGGGATGACATGTCTGGAGCCCAAAGGATTATAAGAAAAACACTTGCTACTGGCAGGCAAAGCAACACTTCCTCACACATGCAGGAGCCCTAAGTCTAAGAATGCCTGGAAATAGCAGAGCAGAATACTGGTGAGGCAAACATCCAAGGAAGTGAGCTCTGGACACTGATAGGTGACATAAGGTCATCATTTTACCCAACTTCACAGCCTCAGCCCTTCAGCTTCTTCCCTTTTTACCACATCACTTTCTCCTGATATGCAGGATCTTAAGCAGAAGTCCCTAAGGATGGGGGGTAAAGCTATTTCTGTCATGAAACAAAAAGGAAGTTTCCTATTTCATCACTCACTTTAATAAGATCAAAACTTCACTTTGTTTAATAAAAACTTATCAAATAAAACCCAGTTGAAATTTTATGGTGATTGGGTTTAATGCTGGAGTAGTCATTGCATAAACTACTCTTGTGCAAAATCACCAGCTATTTTAGCCATGCTCCAGATTTTATTGGGAGCTTTTATTTTTTACTTCAGCAATTTCCATGATACACCCCAAATTATGATTTTTTTCATAACCAGTTAAATTACTATACATTGAGTACAAGATGGTTTCATTTTATTTTGTATTGCATTTTATTAATGTAAATTAAGACCAGCTGTGTTACTTACACCAGATTCATCAGGGAACATAACATTACTTAGGAGGAAAAGAGCACAAAGAACAACTGAAGTTTGACTGACTTCTAGACCAAATTAATCAACCTAGAAATATCTCAAGCTGATAAAACTCAGTTTTGAGAGTTAAATTTTAGGGGAAGAAGGAATTTCCAATGAGAAAGCTTTCAGGGGCATTACAGAGCTGTCACACCTCAGAAGCTGGCAGCCCAAATCTCTCAGTGGGAAGGTGCTGCTGCAGGAGGAGCGGGGGAAGAATCACACTGGTGGAACACCTACAGGCTCTTTCACAGACTAATGCACATATGCTGGCATCTTTGATGTGGAGAGGACCAGGAGATTATGGTAAGACACAAGCAGAAGCAACAAAGCAATCCCCTCTCCATTGTTTCTCCTCATTTGGAAAGTTTCAGACTTGCTCCATTTCAGATCTTTACTACCTGGGCACCACCAGCTGCTTGGCATTCYAGCTCCCTGYTCCTCACACAGCTGATAARYTTTACAGCTTTTTCTYCAGCTTTATTGCAAATGGTGCTTGTGATGAAAAATGAGTGCTTTTACACACTACTAATTTGCAGACAGAGTCAAGAAAGCGTTTACTGATACGGATCTGAGCAACTCCATCCCAAGAGAAAATGCAATCAATATAGTTCCATTTCCTAAACTTAATTAGATTAATTCTGTGGTTAGTAAGAATATTTTAAAAGTGCACCTGTTTAATTCTCACTAAAAATCCCCAACAAAACCATACATATATTAAATGCACGCATTGTGATAATCAGAAAGTTAAAGTCCTGTGTCTCTTTCCACCCCAGCAGCACACTTGAGGACACCTTTCTTTAGGCCATCAATCCTTTTAGCACTCCTGTCATGCACATTTAGATGCACATGGGTGTCCAGGTGAAGAGGAAAGGACACAGGCAGAGAGCACAGGCTAACTGCAATGCAAAAAAAATCCAAACCCAAACCATAAACACTAACTTCAGGAGTCACTTGGAAGTAGAAATGATAAGCACCAACAGTAAGGTCAAGTATCCTTTAAAATCAGAGCTGTGAGTACTACAGTTACCTAGGCAACATCTGCTTCTTCTATTTAGGATTTCATCCACGAACAGGGACAGAAAAAATAAATGAGATTTTTCAGAAATTATTTCATTCCCTTTAATTAAAGCCATCATATAAGTGTGACTAAATGTCTGTGAGTAAGGTGTTGTCTTAAGGGGAAAATGTCAGATTTTATATATGAAAATATGATTTCAAAAAAACCTCAAAAAATTATTTTATGTATTAAGAATGACAGAAAGTTTAAGGCACCTGAAATTAATGCCTGGACCAAAATGGGCACTACAATTATTTCAATATAGTGAATAACTGTGTTAACTGTAATAGAATAGTTTGAATTATTTATGTCTTGTATACCTAAAGCCAATTGATGAATAGTTTTTATTCATGCCAGCATTTTAAATTTCTAAGAAAACTCAAAACAAGAAATAAAAATCCCACATCACAAAAACCTGTTAAAAGCATTGAGGACCTTGTCAAATTGATGGGGACTATTCAGCTTAAAAATCCAATGGAACGTGCACTGAAATATTTCAGAGTTAATGGAAGAGTTCAATCAATCACCTCTTGTAACTTGAGTAATGGAGTACTCCAGGCAGAGAAATAATATGATGGAATTTGGTTTCCTTCAACACTAATATTTACTACTGTTAAAATCCTTCAGCCTAAAAAGAAAATCCTCAAAGGAAAATTTGTATCCTGCAAGAACAATTGCTGCATTAACTGAAATTCACTGAAAATAGCTTACTCTTGCTGCAGAATGAAAATAGCATCATCAGATTGGAGCAAAGAACAAAGTGACATTTCTGAGACATTAATCTTTATCAGATGTTAAATTACTTGTAAAAATCTGAAGAAAAACAAAGGAATTAGTCAGACTATCATTTTCTCAAGAAATGAGAGTTACTGAGCTAATTGGATCATGTAACATGCTGAGGACATAATTCTTCAGTGAGTTTGGTGGGTTAGTCAGTGAGGACAGCTGACTTGCTGTGGACAAGCAATGAAAATCAAAAGGGTTTTTTCACCTGTTAATTTTGTCTTTTTTACTTGTAGCCTGGTCTTAAACAACACCTTGTGACCCTGAAGAGAATATTAATTGGACAGTGTATAGGCTTTCTGAGGCAGGTGAGAGAAAGGTTTGACTACATAAACCTCTAGAAAAATCTCCCTAATTATGTGGAAAAAAGAAGCAGATCATTCCACTGATATTAAAAATGGATAAAAACTTCTCTCATACCTGTGCTGCTCAGAGCAACCTATTTGAATGATCACTGCACTTAAGCTTAATCCCAGATAATTTCATTGTCTGGCTCCCTGTCTAAACCTTAATTATTTAGAACATTCAAATGAAAGCCTGTTAAAATCTTTCCCTAGTCACCATGAACTGGCTTTATTTTGAAAAGATGACACACCCATTCTTTTTAACTCTTTGAGAAGCCACCTAGTTTGTTACTACCCAAATGCACATTATAGTTTTGAAACTGGCTTGCAATCATTTTCCAGAAGTCCTGTTCCAGTTTGCTGCACATTGAATGATTTTTCTTGCTGCCTTTTTTTTGTTTGTTTGTTTTTGCAGTGCTTGGGAAGCTTTTTCCCAGGGTCTGTTTTTTTCCCTTGAGCCGTTTGTTAAGACTTTTCCTCTCCTAATGCTGTCACCCCCAGCCACTGCAGTGAGTTCTGTGTGGAAGAAGCTGGTGGCTTTAAGAGTGGACTGGAGAGTGGAGATAAAGAGGAACGATTTTCCCAAGTGCCCAAAATCCTGTGTACAAAGAAACCTGAGCCAGGTGGTAAAGGAGTCTCAGGTGACAGCACAAACACCCCTCCCAGGCACAGCTGTGTCTGAAGACAGATGCTTGGGGCCTTTCTTAACCTTCCTTGTTACTCTGCTTTGTCCCCCAGCCTTCAAAAGTTCTGTCCTGCCAGCCCCCACGGTGAATGCCACAGAAAACTCAGTGCTCCAACTTGGAAAATTTGTTAATATTTCAGAGACACAAATTATGTCTATGGGGACCAAACACCAGCTCTCAAATTGCAGCTGCATCTAAAATGCTTTGTGCTTACACAGAAAATTCTTTGGCCCCTGAGAACAAAGCAGGCAGCCCCCAGGAGCAGCCAGGCACAGTTCACATCACAGTGCAGTGTGGCCATTAAATAAAACTGTAATTGTCACAACAGAGGAGAGATGGTGTCACTCTCTTCAGTCAGAGATGAAAACGTGCATGAACAAGGTGGGATATTTATGAATCACATAAAACCCACATACTAACCTTTGCATTTTAAACTCACGCAGAACAACGATTTACTGGATGAATTTTCTTAGAAGTGTTTAAGAGCTTACACTTTTCAGGGGACAGAAAGTACTTGAAATGGTATCTAAACTTTATTAACTAAAAATTAAGGGTGCCAAGTAATTTTTAGTACTGTTCCAGAATAGCAAGTAGAAAAATCACATTTCCCTGTCTGAACTCTGGTCTCTTTAAGCAACATCTGAAATTTCTACTACCCACATCCCCCCACCCACAGAAACGAGCCTCTGTACAATAAGCTTCAAAGTCCTGTTGGTTCCCACAGTGCCATCAGCCCACTTTACAGTAATTACCTGTCATTACATCTGCAGCCCCACTGATCTCCTTTTTAAACCAGTGAAGAAGAGCCACAGGAGGCTCACCTCCACATCTCTGCAGTGAGGAGCTGCAAATGATGCTTCAGCAAAACCATCTGGTCTTCTCAGATGCAAAGCACAGTAGCACAAAACCAGGAAGCTGAGAACCTGAAGTACCTCAATTTATTTGAGTCTCCCAGCACTGCCATACAACCCCAGGGCAAACAGAATTACTTGCAGACATCCTCTTTGGCCACCACCACCTTCAGAGAGCATAGGTAGAGCATGTGCAAATCCCTGCACATCCTCATTTTCAGATGGTTGGTTCTTACTGAAACCAGGATTGTGAAAAAATTCAAACTTCTACCAAACCATTACTGCATTTAGTGACAGAATTAAAATGGATCTAAGCAGACAACAAAGCCATTTGTGCTGACATGCAGATAGAAACAACTTGTAGGCAAAACCAGAGTCAGTTCTGTCCCTCCACAGGGAGCCAGGGATTTCAGGGAACTTGCTCTTGGCTGTACTTCCTCCTCTTTGTACCACTTAACATTTCAGACAGGTTTTGTTTTAGCCACCTGCTGAAAGTACCATCCACAGGTCTCACCAATAAAACACAGCTAACAGAGATCAGAATCCAAAGAGAAACACCTGGTTTTAAATTGGCAGGGCTCACACTGACAAACCAGACCTACAGAAAGCAATCATGGCTTATTGAACACAGCTGACTTACAGGCAGAGAGGTCCTTCCTTCCTCACCTGCCAAAACCTTTGATTCCAGTTCTGCACCATTTGTTCTCCTGAAATTAAATTCTTATGACAGTTAATGAAGACTTGTGAGAGGACTCACACTCTTCATGAAAACTGTGTATGTTTTGGCTAACAACTTGGTGTTCCAGACTATCACATTCCAAGAAAGCCTCTTGTTACTTCCAGCCTTGCCTGCTTGCAATGAGAACCAAAGGAATCACAAAATCAAGCAGAATTGACAGAACTCTCAACAGAAAACCACAGTCAAAATCAGCTATGGAACCTCAAATCCCCSAAATCATTTAAACATCAYGCAGTTGTTTCAAGCCTGTTTCTCTAGGAAAGCATTTGCTTCAGGTGTGAGCCTATAATTTATTTTTCTGAGCCAGTCTTTATACAAGTAAAGACATGAAGTGATTTGTCTGCTCAAACTCACCACAAGGTGATTCAGCAAAACTCAAGGTTTCCACTGACAATTGAGAAAAAGCAACACAAACAGCTCTCTTTAATATTAGGTTACATTCAAATCTTTTATGCCTTAACAGCACCATAGCATTTACCTACACATTTATTTAAATTCTGCCAGCAAAAATACAGATAAAAACAACATATTGCACTTGTGAAAGCCCAAAGATTAACACAAACTTAATGGAATTCTTARTTCAATATTCACTTCACCAGCACTGAAYACAYAGCCCMAGACACCAGAAAAAGCACAATCTTTTCAACTGCTGCAGAAATAACYGTTCYTTAAAACATTTACTTCAGTTCTTATGTAAGCACAGCACTCTTTGAAGTGMAATAAAGTATTACAAAACACAGGCTAAATCAAGATCAAAGAATCTGARAATTCTTCAGTATTTTTATCTCTTTCTGCACCACCAAAGATAAAGCCTACATCAGAAGTCTTCTTCAATAACCTCTCAGACAAACAGCAGAAACACTTTGCAGGTGAGGAAAAGTATTAACCTCTTTAGATTTGATAAAAATATGGAAAGAAAAACATAAACACCCAGCTCTGACCTGTGAGGGAACTGAAGCTACAGAACTTTGCTCCATGTCTTCAGCAAGCAGAGCTCCAGACTTGTGCTCAGTAGTGCAGAGCAGCCCCTGCTCCTCAAAGCCTTCCTTTTCCAACCTCCACTGCCACATCCTCACCACACAGCCCTTCTCTGCAGCCCCAGAAAACCTCTCCACCTACTGCTTTCAGCTGTCCTTAATACACCTCAGATCAGGCATGATCACCAATGCCTGAACAACTCCTCAGGCAGCAAATCAGCCCTGCAGAGAACCCTGGGAGCTCTCACACCTTGARCCAATTTATCTCAGTAAATAGTTCTGCTGAGAGTCAACAAGCACCACTAGACTCTAGCTCTTCTACTTCCCCCTAGAAATTTGTGAAGTGAAAGTGACTTTTTTAACTTGATATGATTTTCTGTAGTCAAACATATAAAATGAAATACTCCAATGTCACACCTAAATCTTTAAATATGCTGCACTTCAGCTGGGCCTGGTCACTCTGGAACTAACTTAAGCTGCACTTTTCTGGGTGTTCATGAGGTTCCTTTTCAAACTCAGCTGCAAAATCCTTTACTCCTTTTTATTCCCACTCAGGGATTGCTAAGTAGGATGCTTTATTAACATTTTTCACAACAAAGAACATCTTCTTTAGGTTTTTATGTCATCCTGTGCTGCCCTGTGGTGGCCTTGCAGGCAACAGGGTCACAGCTCCTGGCAGCCTTTGCCACTTCCCTGCTTTGGCTTCGGAGGGAACCAAGGCCAGAAGGGTTCATAAGGAGATTGACTGGCCCCAGGCTTCTTTGAAATTGCTTAGAAGAGGTCAGAGTATTTACCTGAACCCACCAAGCTGTTTTATTTGTTACAACATCTTTTTTAGAAAGGCCTGAGCATATCAAGAAGTGAGTTTACCTGTTCCTGCAGATGCACCAGAAACACTTGAGCTTTCTAAGACTAAAAAGTSACACCTGTTTTCCCATTTGAGTTGSCCTGATCTCTGCACTCCTAAACACAGGTCCTGAACTTGTCATTAAAAACATACAGTGGTGTCTGATCTGCAACCCTGCAAAGGTTCTCAGAAACACCATATTCCAGAAGCATTCTTCTGTAGACATGACCATCCAGCATTTCTGCTGGATGCTGGACTTTGCATTTGATTGCATTGACACTCATCTCAGCTGAATGGGCTCAGCTTAGCGCTGTGATTCACCATAACCTAACAACAGCTGTATGTTGTTAAACCAATACAACAAACTGTAAAATGTTTCATATACCTTTGTCATATTTTTTTAATAAAACCCAGGGTTGTTGAGCACTGGTCTTTACAGCTTCATTGGAAATACTGCTGGTTTATGACTTTTGTGGATCTGCCAGTCCATACACCAGTTCCCTTAGGTTTTGTTCTTACAGTGCTATATATCTTTGGTTCATTGGTTGGCTGGGTTTGTTGTTYTGGTTTAGTTTTTGTGAAGTAACACAGTGAAGTCCCTGGATTCTTAGAAATTGCTGGGATGCCTTTGAGAAACATCACTGAAAGCATTTCTAGCTGTGTTTACAGTCCATAAGAGAAAGCCTCTTTATCAGAATGTTCTCCCATATAAAGCACATGGGTCTATTAGGATGTTGTAAAATCCATAAATGAGGGGCATCCATAAACTCCCTCACTGAAATATTCAGCAGTTTAGTGCTGCTGCCTCCTGAAGTGTCACTTAGGGCTGAAATTGTGAGTCCTACAAGCACTTTAACAAAGGACTTTTTACCCAGTGATGATTTTGGCTTCATGACAGAGAAAAGCTACCCAATGCACAAGGATAGAGTTTAATTTCTGTGCCTGACACCCTCATCAGAAGTTACCCACCCTGGTCAGCAGGGATGACACAAGCCTGGTGAGATGAGGCTGCTTGAGGGAGGTTGGACTTTGGCACAGAGACTGAGCATGGGAACCCAGAGCTGGAGCCCAGGCTATAACAGGGACATAATGCTGCTCCATAAATAAGCCAGAGCAGCTTCTCCTGGCACTGCAATGTGCTCTGGCACCAAAGCCTGTGAGACACATTTTGGGAGGCTGTCTCTCAGCTGTAAACAGCAATTACCAGGCTGATCAGAGACTGAATTCAGGGCTGATGTTTCCTCTGCTTGGAGAATCTGCTTGGCAATCCTGTACCAGATGATGTCTGATCTAAACTGCCAAATCCTTCTGTAAATTGCCATATTTCCCCATCTTGGATAGGTTATAGTGATAAGAAATGTAATGTTAATTGGTTTAYRTTGCAGATATTTCCACAGAAGAGGTGGTAATWCCTTGGTGGGCAGGTCAGAGGCAAAATGTGGCTGACTYCTGTGCCCTCAGCCCTGCYCAAGATGACAGGGAAAGAAGACACRTCCCCTCCCTGCCTGAAAAGGTGGAAGCAGCAAGCAGGACAACAGCCATTTCAAGAATTTCCTCACTGACAGGCAAGACTTTCTGTGCCCTTCAGAGAAAGATACACTGCAACAGGCTGAAGCCCTCGAGGAATCAGTGTGGAAAATACAGAACAAAAGCAGCAGAATACATCTTCTGCAAATCCTAAAGCACTCAAGGGACTGTTTGAAGAAAAAGCAGCAAAACCAATTTCACACTACAGAAAAAAATCATGCACTGCTTGTGCCTTCAAACAGCCATTAATTTTCATAAAATATCTGTTTATTGTTCCTTGCATTTATGTTTAGTTTGAATTGTACTTTGCCTGTTTAAATTACACATGAGAGAAATTTCACTTAATTCTCTGATCCCCATTTCCAAGTCACCAAGACTCTATCAGATGTCAAGACAACACTGACAAGAAAAATACAGTTTACAACAGGGCACCTTGGAGTGGATGAAATAAGTCTTTTTCCTTTCCCTGCACATTTACCCAGATATGTATTACCATGACAAGATATTTAACCAGCTTTTGTAATTGTTGTCCAAACRCTCCATGAGACAGTCTGATGTTAAGGCCAGCAGAATTCTGTGCTTGGGATATCAAATCAATATTTACCTTCTCACTCCCATAGGGGCCTTCTTTATGTAGCAATGTTTAAATGTAATTGTTTTCCCCAAAAAACAACAAACAAACAAATAAACAAAAACAAACCCAAAAAACCCCCAACATCTGTACCTGGAATTGTTCACACAAGGCAAACTCTGTTTCAGGATTCTCAAATTCAGTGGTGAACAATGAAATATCATAAAATGGGAGTTCTAGCTATTAAAAAGCCCTCAAAAGCAAACCATAAAACTTTAAGTTTGGAAAGAAGCTATACTTTTCAAACTCTTTATGGGAATTTTAATACATAGGTACAGCCCTTTTCTAACCATTTACAGTTGATTTTGATGTCAGACTGCTTTTTCCTGTCCTCCATACCTTAGAGGGAAATTCTCTTGAGGATCCAATTACAGCATGTATTGTAGTAGCTGTAATTAAATGAGAAGGAACTTGATCTGTGCTCAATGAYACTGGGTTGGTTAAAGGATTTGTGAGTAATTGGTTTAACTGGGAACAGGTGTAAAATTATGCTAACAAATCAGACAAAGCAAAGATTGGCTACCATAATCAGATTTTAAGTTCAAAATCTTTTTCTYTCCCCAATGCACGTGCACATACATTTTATCTTGTTTTTTGGGCTTTTTTAATACTGGAACATTCTAAAAAGTAAAAACAAATCCCATAAAATGTRATTTTTGAGAAAATTCCAATAAATCTTMCCCYRAAACTGCCTCAGATTAACTCCTTTGGACATAGACACATTTTCCAAGTATCCTTTATTGCACTTATTAATGGAAATTAGGATACTAAACTCTGTGAAGGTGAAATTTTAGCTGAGATTTGGGATGCTCCTAGATTTGTCAAAGATGGCCTGATGTAGTATTTTTTTCTAGGGGTTTTAATTAAATAAAATACAAATACTATCAAAGACAACAAAGTATGCTAGAATTCACTACACTTCTTTGTTTTTTGACCCAAAGATAGATTTTGTTCTTTGTTTTTCATACCTTTTCCAAGAGAAAAATATTTACCAAGATGCACATGTCAGTGTGCATCAGATTATAAGGGAATACATAAGTTGTGTGAAGACAGAGATAAAGTAAGCTGCCAATCCTTTACCAGCACAGGGCTTTGCATCAAAATGTTGTGTATCACTTGGAACAAGCTGCCAAAAGGGAGGTCAAAGYCTCCTGAGATGGAGGCAGAGCCACMYGATCTTTTGTRGAGTRGTTTTGTGTGCAGAAKTARGAGAAGTGACAAACTAGAGACARYTGTGACTGCATGAGCRCTGTTCCAYRGGCACTRAGATATTTGCCTTGCAAGTCCTCAGCCTGAGTAAACCAGCAACCACCAGTGTCTGGGGAGAGGGGCCAGTCCTTGGCTGACCTCWGCCAGGCACTCCAGTTGTCCTTTCCACACCCCCAGCCAGGGGCTGGTGMCATCAAGGAGAAGCAAAACCTGCAACCAGGAAGAAAAAGGGGGCATCCATCCCATCCCCAAACACTGTGAGAAAGCAACCCCTCAGCCCAGAGTGATCAGGCAGTGTCAGCAAGAGTTCCCTTGCCTTGTAGATACTTCACCTAAAGCAATAACTGCATCTGGAGCAAAGGCTTTTCATTGCAGAATTTAGTGCGATTTCTCCCTCCTTTTGCATGGCTGTGGTGGAGGAAGCACAAAAGAAAGCTCTTAACTTATGGCCAGTGTAAATCTATGRAGGGACCAATGATGGGCTGCACAGAAACTAATTTGTCTGGGAGCCCCAGAAGAGTTTGCTAAACACTTGGAGATTAGCAGTTCTCACTTCCCCTAGGGACAGGAATGTGCCTTCAGCACCGATAAATACTCAGAGACTCTCAGCTGCTGACTGCTTGCTGTGTTTTCACAGAACTGTTCAGATTATCTCCATAGGGAGGCTGAGACTGACAGAAGCTCAGGCTGGATGAGTTCTGAGATTTCAGCATGCTGCAGGGACTGAGYAAACCACAGGTTCARAAATTCAGYCAGACTTCTCCCCAAAACAGAGTTMTGAAGGGCAGTACAAATGCTRTACTCACTCAATAAACTGCCTGAAGCTATTCAGGGGTATCCTTTAGCACAAATCTACAGTTCTCATTGTTTCAYAGTTATGTTCCAGTTAATAGCATTTCCATAAACTTATCAATAKATCAGTGTTTACCTGAAGATTGTAAGCATACATGCTTTTGTGTACCTCCAAAAGAGATTACAGTTCCAAGTACACCAGAAGCACATTTATTCTTCAGAAACATTAATTTATTAACCATTTTTGCTCTGAGAACYACTTTAACATCCTGCTAGGATTCTTTTCCCTAGTTCCAACTCTTCCCATAGCACCTGAAGCACCAAGGGCACAACTAGCCATCTACCACCAAGAAATTAAAAGCAAAAAATGTTGTTGTATTTTTTAATGTGAAACAGGTTCTGAAATTCTAGTGTGAGTCGATTCAGGTATCTAGATAGAGACATACAGACAGAAAAATAAACCCAGGAATTTAAATTAAGCTGAGCAAAATGTGAAAGGGCAGGCATAATGGGACAGCCTTATAATAGCTTTTCAGGGCACTATTCCTCCCACTGTGTTTGATACACCATGCTAAGCAAAGCCTGGTAACACTAGAGGGGCATGTTAGTTTTCACCAAAAACATGACTGGCACAGGGTGATCCCCACACTCCTCTTCACCTCTGGCTTTTTCATCCTCTTTGCATTTCACACCCTTTGCTCCCCCAGCAGACTGGATGAATTTGGCTGGATGTGCCTCTGTGGTCTCTGTGAAACTCCAGCCTTAGCTCAAAAAGCAGAGCTCATTGCTACCACACACTAGAAGGCATTCCTTCCATCCATCCATCCATCCATCCATCCATCCATCCATCCATCCATCCATCCATCCATCCATCCATCCCTGCACCCACTGCTGTGCCCCTGTATTCCCAAATCACCCCCTGAGCCTCCTCCCCAGAGCAGCAGAGCCCCCTCCCGAGCAGTGCCCCCAGCAGCCCATGAGATGAGGCCTCCTGAATGTCAGGGACAAGCCAGGATCTGCAGGAGCACCCTGCAGCTGCTCAGAGACATCCATAGKTAGCTCATTCTGTCTTTGAAAGCAGACACAAAAAGCTTGTAATGCTGCTCCATCCCTTGTCTTCAGCTGTTCATTGAATTGGAATATTGTGGATAAAGCCCAACATTAGTAAGACAAGTGACTGGAACTATAATAAATAGAATAACCTTGCTGTGTCCTATAGGAGTCTGATGACAGCATTTCCTGACAATTGATCTTTTTTTTCTGGTGAGAAAGATTTACCTTATGYTTTATGTGTCAGCATGGGAAACTACAGGTGGAGCACATCTTGCAACAATTCTTTTTTATTCTCTCTACAGAGCAAAATTATGCTCCAGTTTACACAAAGTAAAAATCTATCTCTTGATAGAGAGAATTTTTATGATCATTTATGTATTTTATTTACTGTTATTTATCCCTGGAGAGCCTGAAGTCTCATAGTTAAAAGCAGATGAAAATTACTTTGTTAGCTTTTTCCTTACAAGCACATAAATCTCATTACATATAGCAAATATTTGTCTCCAGAGAAAACAGATTTAAACCTCCCCTAAGATCATAAAAGCTCCACTAAAGCAAGAGGCTACACAGAGCTAAAATAACAGCCAAGGGCTACCCCAGCCCCCTGTGAAGTGGCCAATTCTTCTCACAGCCTCCAGGTTTGGCCAGTGCCCCACAGTTGCACCACAGGGCAAGGCATGGAGAGCCAAATATCCTGAGCCTGCTCACCCTTTCCAGCCCAGGGTATCAGAATTYCAGTGCCCTGGGGAGGAACCTGCTGGCACCACCTCCAAAGCAACCCCAGGCAGAGGCAGTCAGCAGTGGTGGGGCAGGATGTGACCAGGAGAACCCCCCACACCTGGGGWTAACAAAAGGAGAGCACAGGGGATGAGCAGACAACTGAAAATGGGACCTTTCAAGAAAGGTTGAACAGCACAGAACACAAAAGATGATCTTTAAATGTTCTGAAGTAATTGTAAGGGGGTTATATCCTGTGAGGACAGAACAAGGAATAATGAACTGATATTGCACAAAGAGATCCAGAGGGAAACCTGAGGGTGAGGAGTTCTTGGGCTGGATTTCCAGATGGGTCTGGACTCCAGTTCTGAAGGGCTTTGATACCAAATCAGGCTACTGTCTGTTATGGATGCAGCAGAGAGGCCTGATCCTTGAAAAACCCATCTGCTCCAACCCTATTCCAGTCTTTTATTGCTATATCTTTTTCTTTTTTTGTTTCCTTTATTCAAGACATTTTGACTCCACTCAGTAATCCTTTCCCTAACTTTTCATGGAGGTAATCCATCCTATTCTCCCCTTAATTTTCTGTTGTAAAGCTTACTGAAACAGTGTAAATAAAAAAAAAAAAAAAAAAAAAAAAAGTACATGAAAGGCATTTGAAGTCAGCAAGATCAAAACAAAAGTGAAATGTTTATGCCTGGATATTTTCTCAAGTTTGGGATGTTTAAAAGGGAAAAATAAATCTCACAGAGATATGCAATGTARGGTATTTTCTGAGGATTGTTTTTTTTCCCCACAAAAGTTGACTGCAGTTATTGTTGAAATTAAGAATTAGCTTTATCCTTTCCAGAGATGTGCTATTCTTTYATGCTTTTGTTGCATCCCTCTACCAGAGACAACACCTGACAGCCTGCAGACAATGCTAATCTCTATTACAGGAAGATCACTGACTCTAAAAAKTCTTTTTGCTGATGGGCAACTTAGATAAATACCATCTCAGATTTGTAGCCTCACATTGTTATCTTTCCTAGCTTCATGGATAAATTCACAGCTTTCAGGGAATGCTTTTGACAGAATACAGATCAAACTGGGGACAAGTGGGAATTCAGGATTCTGCCATGCTGGGTTTTGTTCTCACTGGCTGCTGATGGAGCTCTGTGAGGTTTCTCTGGTCCTAAAGGCACTGACACCATGACTGGATGCAAGAGAAGGTTGGTGCTAAATTGTGGAGACAGACTTGCAGAACTGCTTTTTGTCAAAGGTTTGTGGTGTTCACTCAGGGCAGAAGGCTCGAAATGAGTGCAGTTTTGCCTCATTTGTTTGATTTTCATCCCTTCATTGTTTGCAGTCTACAAAGAAGCACTGCAGAGACTGAGCACCCACCAGTGAAAAACTATTTAAAGTATCTGAGGTAGCCTAAGCTTTATGCTTCTGCTGGTTTGAGACTCTGCTCTTCATAGCAGCTGCCAACACACCCCAGCTCCCTGTTTAAATAAAATCACTTTGGCAGCACTTGCCTGTCAATGTATCCCTGATAACACCAGCAAATAATACAGTACATGAGGGGCTTTTTTTTTGATCAGCATCCATGAAACCGTAACTTTTGGTTATTTTGGTACACTCCAAGCCACACATTTTTTACTTTTCATTCAGAGCTCATAGCCTGTGTCTCCTAAAGTGTTTTCTTACTACAGTCCCTCGTGAAACCACAGGGATAAATTCTGCTTGCAGGCAAATATCCACAGAAGCCAACACAATCACATAAAATTGCACTGAAGAACAGATTTTGGCACACTGTGAGGAKTCAGTCAGGACAGCTGGAACAATATAGCAGCTAAAACAGACATTTTATTTATCACACAGGCAAATTGTTCCAATTTGATTTACAAATTAAATCAGCTTCCAGGCTGGGATAGGATTTTCTAACAAAAAGGGATGTATGCTCCCAACACAATGATGTAGTCTCCTCTTTCTGCTTTAGTCCTAAGTGGATGTAAATGTGAGTGGCAGCAGWGGAAGGCAAAGTTGTGAGCTATGAAAGAATGATTCCATTATGTCAAGTTTTACAATAGCTACATTCTCATATCAGCATTCTCTGCCAGCCCAGGGTGCTTGGCTGATACCCAAGAACAGAGGGCATCCAAGGCAGAAGCTGATGCACAGGCTGCTCCACCTGAACAGGAAAAGGACATTTTTACTGGGCAGGTGACCATGCCCTAGAGCAGATTACCAGAGAAGCTGTGGAGTCTCCCTCACAGGAGATATTCAAGAGCCACCTGGACACAATCCTTTGCCCTGTACTCTGGAATGACCCTGCTTGAGCAGGGGGGTTGGACACAATGGATGGCCCACTGTGGTCCTGTCCAACCTGATCCATCCTGTGATTCTCTCAGAACTGCTGGTCTGCACAATCTCAGTTCTGGATGTAGTTTTAGTGGCTTGTCCAACACCTATCACCTGTTCCCAACCATTTGTAGTTAGTTTTAGTATTTCCTGTGCCTTTAGTTAATGCAAAAAAACCTGACAGCAACCAAGAGAAAAATATGCCAAAAGACAGAAGTAAAAAGTGGTTTTGAAGTTTTCTGCCTACTCTTTAAATTCAATTCAGTGCTGTGCATGTGGTAATAAATTAATCAGCTTTTAGTCCTTTGTGTGTTGACATTAAAAAATACCCAGTTTTTGAATTAAAMAATAAGATAATTTTGTTAACAAACAGAATCTTCAAATTCTCAAACATCAGATGTTTAAAAAAAAGTGAGAGGTGTTTTTATGTCTTAGCAATAAAGTATCTCTCAGTAAAGCTAAAAACAAAACCAAGATTGATATTTTGATTCTGCATGTAGGCTGGGAGRAAAGAAGTGAAATAATGTTAGATCAAAAGGGAACTGAGAATATTCAGCCCATTCCAGCTGTAGTGAAATGGACCCTCAAGTGCTATAGAYGGTACTTTATTGAACTGTAAAACCAAAATGCTGATAAAGAACATAAATCTTTATGAGCAATGAGGAGGTGAGAAAGTAATCTTGCTCAGTTTTTTAAAACTTTCTGTAACTAAAAATGAAATTTCAACATMTTTGGGGATTAAATATTATAAATATGTTTGAATCAAGCAGGACATTTAATTTCTGTAAATCACAAATGATGAGCAAACACAGCTTGCATGAAGTATGGCTGGCATATCTTTTACTGGAACACAGATTTCTACTTCCCACAAGATTGAAATGTTTAAGTTATGAAGAACTTTGTGTTTTGGTAATGTCTGTATAACAGGCATTTCTTTCATCAGTTATGTTTATTGCATTAGTAAACAAGAGTTACTCCTTAAGGGAAATTCAATTCCAGGATTTTTCTTTCAAAAGCTGTCATGAGAATCAAAGAGACTGACTGTACTGGCTATTTAATTTTTTATTACTTATTTGCATCACTAGAATCTGACTATGTTCATTACATTTAATCAACAAGGAAGAGAAAACTTACTTTGTGAGGCTGTCCAAGTGATTTCCTGTTGGGAACTCAGTGTTCCAGCTTTGCCTAAGCAGTGTCTGCAGGAGTCAGCATTTCATTGGGTGTTTCTTTGTAAGCAAGAAGTTTAACAGTCAATATTAGTGATGAGCACATCTATCTGATCATCTTGACRTTATCAATAGATGGTAACGGAAAAAAATACCATGTGGTATTTCAAGATTAAATAAATCAACTCAAAGCTTTACCTTCAGATTTATCTTTTTTTTCAAAACGGTTGAAATTGTTGTTTGGAAAACAAGGATCATTCAGATTTATTATTTGGATAATATGTTTTAGCTGGACAAACCACTTGGAAAGAAAGACATCTGGAAAATCTTGCTCACTGAGTTTCCACAAAGCCTTCACTTCCCAAATTTCAAAATTATTCTTCAAACCACCTAAAGCAAGCAGCCCAAGACTGTTTCGTGGTGGCTGCAGAAAGCCCAGTGCTCTGGAATCTGAATGCTGGGTGATTTGCACTTCAGAGCAGGGAAACTTTAYGGGTGACTAAAAGATAGCATCTTTCTCCTGACCTCTCATCACAATTAAGGAAAGACAGAAACACTTCAACAAGTGAAGCATTTAACAGGCACAGCTGTTTTCTTTTCCAAAGAGGAACACCTTATTCAAGTACACACATGAGCATCACATTTGATGGGATCAAATAAGGGCTAGTGACATTCCTCCCKGCCAAAAGAGGAACAAGTGACTTCTTCAATTACCCGTGAGCACAGAGGTGTCTCTGTAAAACCACTTTCCTCAGGAATTCAGTCACTGCCTCTATTCCAAAACCCAGTAATGCTCAAAGCATAAGATTCCTTCAAAACCATTTTCCAAAGGCTTCCATATCACAGAAGCAGCATGCTCCTTCTGTAAAGGCATGGACCTTTTTATCTCTTCTCAGAATGTCTCTTCCTCATGAAGATCTTAAATCCCAGATACAAAGATAGCAATTAAACATATCCAAATCATCATGGTGATAAAGCCAGATATTTTGGGGGAGGAAGGGAGAATGTTAACCTGTGCAGCAGCATCTCAACAAACCTCCTTTCCCATAGATGATCATAAAAAATTTCTGCCAATAAGGAAAGACTTGGACTGGGACTGTAATATTTCTTTCAGAGAAGGAAGTTGTGACCTCATATTCGTTGAGCAAAGCCTGAGACCTCCAAATATTTCTTGTATTTAGATGCAAAATCTCAGTTCCAATGAAATCATGGTCTAAAAAATTCATTACCTGGAAAGGAACATAATTTTAAATGTTAAAAGGCTGATGTATCTGGGAGTAAATGCAGGTAATTTTATTCCACTTATCATGGGGCAATAGGGAGCTCAGAGACTTTGTAGAAATGACAAGCCAGCCAGTTTATCTGTTCCTTAGCCAACTATTCTGCAGTGCCCACAGCCTGGCTCTGGCTGAGAACAGAGCAGCCCAGAGGGCTGGAGAGAGAGGGGAGCCAGTGCTGTTCTTTGCTAAAACTCCTGCTAGCAAAAGAGCGGAGCTGAAGTGAATTTGTGCAGTGATAATGTCTCTTGCCCTCATTGCCTCACAAAGATTCGGCCTCGATGGAACTCACTGACAACACAGTGTCTCAAAAAACTGCCAATAACTTTGTGTGATACCCCATTGTCACAGCAGTTAAATGTCAGAGGGTGTCAAACTGATAAAACTGCTGTGTTAAATGTTCAATTACTCTTTTAATTGGAGGAACTTATCTTCCCTGACAGTTGTGCATTATGGAAATGCACGCAAATAAATCTGATAATCACCAAACATTAACCTTTTTAAAAGGTCAATTTTGTAGCAGCAAAGCACAAGTAAAAACTCTGTTGGGGGGAGGGGAGGTGTTATTACTCTTGGAAATAAGTAATTAGACTGTTTTCATTATGAGAATGCTGTCATAAAAAAAAACCCCAAAAAGCTCTTCTGTGAAATAATGACATATTAATATTAGATATGGGTGAAACCCACCTAGCATGTCTTTTTCTAGATTGTTCACTACTATGCCTTTGCCTCCAATGTCACATAGTCAATAACTTTCAGATTTATGGGATGGAAAAAATCAGCTTAAGTAATTCACAGAGTGCAGTTAATCAGAGTCAGTTTCAATGGCCTTGTGATCACTTCAAGTTACAGTGTTTGATTTTTCAGTCTGGTCCTGAGTCACACTGCTGCCTGCTGTCCAGGTGTTATTAACACTGGAAGGTGATAACATCTTTTATCTGATTAGATTTTTCTTTTCTAGGTGCTTTTACCTCCCATGTTTGTATTATTTCCCCCTCCTCCCTTTTCAGTGTTATCCTAAAACCCAAATCAAGTAATATAAGACAGGTGTAGCACACACCTTTCACAGTGGAATAAAACATTGACGCATCCTCTTACGGTATTCAAACTTCTGAAACCTGCTTCTCACAAAGTTCAAATAGTGTTGTGTTATCCATGGAACAGGTTAAAAAAACTCTGATATGGCTAATTTCAAATGCATCTACTTCTATAAATTCCTTGGTTTAGTASTTGTGTAGTAGCTGCCTGTCTCTCCTGGCAACATGATTCTGTGATCCCTCCTGAGATCAGTACTAACTTAAATATGTAACTTCTCTTTTTTTTTTTCACCAATCCTTTTTCCTTAGAACACAAACCTCGATATCACATTTCTACAAGCAAGGAAAAACTAATTTGTACAGCAACTGTGATTCTCTTCTCTTCATAAAATAAAATATTCTATTGCCAGCTGTTTTTAGGGCTCCTGTCAAACACGCTCAAGTAACTCGCTCATGTCAGCTTACTTCCAGACTTCTTTAAGAAATTGAATCAGTAGGAGATGGCATGGGAACATGTTGCCAGCCAAGAACCTTTCAAGTGGCTCACCTGACTACAGCAAAAGTGTTAAAGGACGCTGAGGGGAGGATTAGTATTTGCAGTTTTGCACAGAGCCCGTGCAATCGCTCCTGGCGTTGTTTTGAGGCACAGCACACGGCAGAGCTGCAGTTTAAGGGATRCTGACCAAAGCCCGCTGGTGCCAGCTCTCTGTGCCCATTGCTGCGTGCTGGGCGGGGAACAGGGAAAAAGATCTGGAGGGCGAGGACTTGGGCAAGAGAATCTCGCCCTGCAAGGCCCCGCTCTGAAGCTTCTCCTGCGAAGCTCAGCTAAACGGGATCGAAGGGGGYTGAAGCCAAGGCCGCGGTCCCTCCGGGCTGGTTCCGAGCCGCGGTGTCCCGGCGCCACCTCCCGGGGGCTGCGCTCCTCGGCAGCGCCCGCACGGCCCCTGCACACACCCTGCGGCCACCCCTGCTAGGAGCAGCTCCAGTTTTCCTCTCTCAGGTTCCAACCACGTTCAAATACTCGCGTTATTATCTACGGTAAGCTGTTCTATTGCTGAAAGACCATCCCAAAAATATTCTGCTCCCTTTTTCACTTTAACTCAAGAAAGTCACTCCCTCTTCACCAGCTCTCTGATAAAATGATGACACTGTTCCTATTTGATTTAAAGGCTTGACCTCAATGAACTAGTGTCCTCATATTTTCCTTCCAGAAGCCTTTACTTTGTCTCTAACTGGAGTGTAACTGTAACTTTTTTCATCCGGATGAAAAAAAAAAAAAAGCGCATTCACCAAAAAGGAGCTGAAGTTGAGGCAAGAAATTTTTTGAATATTTTAGAAGAACTTAAGGATATACAAGTATCAATGTGTASTYAYTTCTTTCTGCTCAAAGWCRAGKCAGAYAGGCTGCCTGAAAAAAAGCAGTTTAAACCATTCCACACAGGCACAGCACTTACTGCACAAGTAAGTTAGGAACACTTGCAAAGACACTGTTGCTAGTAAATAAAAAAGTTTCACACACAAGRTTTTTTGAACTTCTCAATTTTAATGGAGTCAGAAGAATTCTATACAACTATATACAGATTTTGAAGCATGACTAAATATCTATTCCTTCCTACATACAAGCTGGAATAATAAAATGGGAATAGRTCCCAGCTAAGAAATATAAACACAYTTTTGCAAGGTTATTTTGCTATTCTTGATCGCAGCCGTCGCTTGATGATTAGATGATCACTTTCTTTTTCTTTTTGTTCTACAAGGATCTGAAAAAGATGGATTAAAAGAAGTTACTGAGCATTTCTTCAGAGACAAATGGCATTCATCTTCTYGACCTGTGTGCCCAACAGAATAGTTTCTCCCAGAATCTGTTTCCAGGGTTTTACCCGAGTCACTCTGGTGAAATGTCCCCATTCACTGAGAGGGAGGTCARTTGGATGAAACAGGCTGGCCAGGGAAGTGGTGAAAACACATCCCTGGAAGTGTTCAAAAACTGTGTGTGTGTGGCCCTTGGGGATATGGCTCTGTGGACTTAACAGTCGAGCTCAATGTTTGATCTTTTCCAGCCTTAACAATTCTATGATTCTATTACTTTTTTTTCTTGTCAGGGGTCTCCAGGACAAAGAGACACTCTTAGTGCATTGTGATAAGCAACAAATTCCATAAACATACAAAATCCCATTTTTGCTGGAACAAATACCCAAGTCCAAAGAAAAATATTATTTGAAGGTAGCTCTCACTTCCAGTCTCAAATATTCATTTTCTGATACAGGAAGTGTTCAGAAAACATTCTCAGTTTAAATTTTTCTAGCTTTCTCTGACCTCCCCCCCAGGATTCAGTCTTACACCTTTTCTTTCACTTCCAAGCTTCGTAGCTCAGTTTGCTCAGCAGTTTTGCCATTTTCTTCTTCCTCATRTGGACAGCATTTTGGGTCCTGCTGCATCCATTCATACAATTTACAGAAAATTCAACAGGCTGCTTTAGCATGGCCAAATGCTTACCATAGCATAGGTAAGAAAGGATGAAACAGAATGAAGAGATTTACTTGCAGCAGAGCAGAAGAATGCTCAGCACTACAGTTACTGTCTAAACCATAAAGTTGGATTTCTCAAACAAGACATCAAACTCTGACCTGCAAGACTCTTAGACTGGTTTAGACAGAGCCACACAAATAAAACACATCCAGAAGGCTATTTAGACTGTTTTGAAAAGCAGGGATGTACCCACATGCTGTCATGCCCAAGTATAACCTGGGCATAAACYGAATTGGAAAATAACTCTGGTGCTCACCTGTAAAGTTAATTGCACTTGTAGACCTTTATTGTGTTTCAATCATGTCAATCCAAATCTGTGGATGCCTTACTGGTCTCTATGCTACACTTAAATGAACTGCAAATATTGGAAAAACAAATTAAGACTTCACTGCTGTAGCAGGGGAAAAGTAATCCTGACACACTACAAGATATCTGTGAGTCCAGATGTGAAGCTATCTCTATGATTCCATACACTCAGTCAGCAATCAAAGAAAGACAGGTGAGAAAACAGAAAAAAATATGTAAAACAGCAGAAAGAAGAGACCAAAAGGAATGATTGGGTAGAATAAATATTTAAGTTGGTATCTCCAAACCTCTTCTACAACTCAATTAGACCTTCAGATTTGTCTTTTCCCCCTAATAGTTAATTTTAATTTAAAATTACAGAAGCACATTACAGTGGGCATTACAGRAATCTTAATCACTTACTGAAGAGCCAGGGATATCCAGAGGGCAAGAAATATCAGTTGAATACAGCTTTCTCTTTGCTCGTTTTGGCTTGAGCTCRTTTTCTTTGACATTTTCTGGTTCTGCAGACTTGGGAGAGCTTATTGTCTCAACAAGCTTCTTTGCTAGAAGACAAATTTTATCATAAAYACATGTCATGGTTTTGTGAGACTCAAAATTCATAAATAAAGTAGGCTTTATTAAAACAGTTTAAAAATTAAAYCAGTGTAGACTGAAGTTGAAATATAAAACTTCAGAAATGGTATTTGACTACCAGTTTTCTGTGGCAGGAAGGAGTTTTCTGTAGCTTCAGGTGCAAAAGCTTAAAGGACACATTAAAATAGCACATTAGAAATCAATTAGAAGTCAGATCTCACTGAGATTTCAAAGACTACTAAGTCTTAACTTCTTTGGCTTAACTTCTGTGCTGACAGAAGCACAGTGTACAGTCAAATTTTTCTATACCTTTTTATAGCTTTATCAAACTAGTACTTGCTCTATAAAGAGAGGAGTATGTGCACTATAAAAAAATAAGAAAAATAATATACTGTTATACAAAGAGGGAAACCATACAGGACATGGTAATAAAGGTTACAAAACAGAACTCATTTGCTCAAATTAAGTATTCAATTAAGGATGAAATTTTAAGTAGCCTGACTTTGGCTTCCATTGATAATATTAACTGCTTTGCTCCTAGAACCAATATGACAAACAGAAATTTTAAAAAATTCACACAGTTATTATCYAGACTGTATTATGCCAAATAATTTAATATGTGCTCTGTAGCAGGACAAGATTTCAAGTTGGTGCAGGAGTTTATTTTAACTGTCTACATTAAAAATTACCAACTTTGTTTTAAACACAGAATAGTGTCTTTTATTAAACTACTGGTATAATTAAATACTGGTAATTCCTCATGCCCTCTGCTAATTTTAATTTTTTTTAAAGCACAGTAACCCAGAGATCATTCTTACTGTAGGAAAGAATAAAAACGCATCCTTCAAGGAAAGTCAAAGTAATTAATCTTTCCAAGGCTATACCMAAACTTAACAAAATCCATTAATTGCTCTATAATCAGTTTACTGAAARACTCCAAATATTTTCATGATTTCATAGAATTAATGTACATCAAAAAACATTAAAAAAGCAAGGGATTGCTTTTAGAACAAGGTAAGATTTGGAGTTTGAATTCAACCCTTGGTTTTTTTAGAGCAGCAGGGCAAGTTTCTAAAACTGCCTTTATGTGTAAATAAGTACATTTTGGGCCTAAAAAAGTTATCATTGCTTTGATGATAAATATACAGATATTTCACACTTCATCTTTCATTCCTGGTTCATATTTCATGCTTAACCAAAGTTTTAGAATTATGTGGTCCACACAACCAAAACAGTCTTGTCTTCTCTGCCATTCTACAATGGCCAGAGAACAGGGAATAAGCCTTATTTATACTGTACAAACCTTTAGAGTGAATAATAGTAGGAGAACTTTGGAAAAAATCACCAATTTTCTGTAGAGTCCCATCTTTCTTCTTAGCTGACTTTTTATTTAGAGTAGATTCTTGTCTTCTTAAGGGGTATTCTTTTCTGAGAGATTGTGCAGTAGCCATCTGTACAGAAATACAGGATCATTGTTTWAGCTGAAAATTGACTTAATCCTCAAGTTTCATTTCATTTTATTATAGTTCAATGTTATTTTCAAGCTGACACATTGAGCTTTGCTACTGACACCTCTGTTCAATTTAGTAATGATATCGCTACAGCAAGTGATGTTGACAACCTTGTTTTACACCCAAAAGAAAGAAAATCACCAAAGTTTCACAGAATACATTTAAGAGCATGAGTCATACATGAAACAGAGGTTGCTTTTTTTTTTTTTAAGGCAGATTCAAAGTTGTAGAGTATTTTACTAGACAAGCTAACAACATTATAATTATGTTATATTAATTATAATTAAAATAATCTGATGAGGCAAATAAATYTCTCCCTCACTCTCTGCCAGGGTGAGTGAACCTGCCCAGGTTACTACTATGGCCTAAAATAATCTTTTTATAATTGCCATATATATAGATAAACTTTAGTTTTACYTCAAAGGCATTGCCTATAACATCACATTTTAATAACATCCTCAAACTAGTCTTTTTAACTACTCAAAATGCAACATCCTTCCCTTTTGGATCACTGCATACTGCAGCTGGGACACTACACATCCTTGGCAAACACAGACCCTTTGGCTTATAGAGTTCAGCAGAAAGACACCATAAATGTTGAACAATCCTGTTGAAATACATAGATAAGAATAAGATACTTCTGCATAAGAATATTTKCTCTTTTCACAAGTCTACCTTTACAGAAAAGGCTAARCTGATTTCAAAAATAGAACAAAATCAAACCGTTTTTTTGTTGCTTGTACAAGGTGAACCAGCCATWGGAGGTTTTGCATTTCTCTTGTTCTCACTCATCACAAAATCCTAAAGAAAACAAGAAGAAATTATAATTGATATCAATGACTGCCTCAACCAAAAGAAAGGATTTTAYAGAACTGATCTGTAATCCCAGAGATCAGAGCTGGAGACAGCAAGAAATGGCACCATCTCAGAGAGAAAAATGTTAAAGGTAAAGAGAAAGTGCAAATCGGGCACAAGGAGAGAGTCTGGATCAGCTGAAGTCTATGACCTTATTCAACACAGGCCAGAGATCCTTGGGAGACATGGGGTTTAAGGAATACCTTATATATATCCTTGGGATCTCAGCAGAAAATAAGAAGTTARAGTTTTAATAAATGATCAGAGTAATAAACTCAAAAGCTGCACAATAGATTTTGTCAGTTTGTCAACTGCACACCTCATTCATCTCTACACTCTTCCTTTTYCTTCTTGGCTTGAGCATTTTAACTGTAACTGGTGAGGTGCTGCCCTGGTGCTTCACCTCCATCTTATGGGGCTGCAGGGGTGTGAACTGGATTTCCATCTCCGGTTTTGGGAACCGACTTGTTTTTCCATCCTCTGTGGACACTTCGGTAGAGTCCAGGACAATTTCAGAATGGTCCTGCAAGTTAGAATTGTAAGAAAACAAGTTTTAAACTAACCATGAGTTAAATACYATATAATACATATCACCCCAACCTSCCAGTGGATTGCAAAGTAGGCATTCCATTTTCTAGCTGTTAGCTTCCACAACACTTACAACAGGAGTGAAGAAACCAACTACAGCAGTTTCAGCCTTATTATCTAAAACCGTTTTTGTTACATTTTGAACTTTTTTGTATCTAAGAATTTTCCTCACTGAACTCAGCCTGATACTTTGTTTCAAAGTAACTTCTCCTCAAGGCCAGAGACCCTTAGTGATAGTCTCTATCTTAACTCTGCTGCTCCTTAAGAACTAGGGAATAATAGCAGTTTTTGTGAGAAAAGTGTAATATTTCTGTAGCCTATCTTTAGGGAGCTCACTTCCCCTTCTAGAGAACTCCAGCCGTTCACCCTTGTGTTGGTACATCCTGAAGGGTAAACCTCCTTTTTCTTGGAAAGGAAAATGATAAAAGCTCATGGAAAGCCAAATGTAGCTCTCCAACAGCCTCTGCTGGGATTTGGAGAGGGAATCTCACCAGCACTGCATTCCCAGGAATGGAGCAGGCTAATAAACTTGCCCAGGAATCATCAGTGCCATTAGCTAACAAAGCTACACACAGGTTTCCTCCAATGGAAGGAAGCAGACCCCAGTCAGCCCTGCTATTGGTTACACATTTAACAGSGTTTATATTTTTTCCAGATGACTTATGTAATAATCAGCCACTTCATATGCATCACTGAGAGGTAAGTTTTCAAGAGCACACAGATGAAGTCAGATATAATTATTCACATGATTAAACTATACAGTTTTTTATGTACTTTATTGTACACTTCAAATACTGGTTTTGTTTTAAGTAGGATGCAAGATACTGTTTTCTTCTTATGAACCCCATTTGGGCTGGTTAATCACAGAATCATCTCACTACACAAGAGGTGACATCATGAAAGTGGTTTGAGTTGAAATCCCCTTAACACTGACATAATCAAACYGAGATGACACTTGAAATTAATATGTCTCCAAAATGTCTAGAACCTGGACTAGTTAACTAGTTTTTGCCTTAGGTGTAAARGTTCTGTCATGTATAGAGAAGGAATATTGATTTAAATAAAGTACTTATTTCCTGAGAGTGAGTATGAAGGAATGAATGAGAACTCAGAACTGATGATACAGCTAAGTGCAAAGAAGTTTTGGGAGACTTCCAGAAATATATRCAGAAATACATACTGAAAAAAACCAACAGAACTATAAACATATCATTAATACATAAACAAACATACCTCTTTGTTTACAGACTGATCAATTTTATCTTGTCCTTCTTCAGGTACAGGTACTTCTGCCAAAGACTGAGGATTTTCATGATTAATCTGCTGTTTCATTTCCTTTATAAAGTCTTCTTTCTCTGCCAGCTGTTTTTTTAGATCTTCTATGTCAGTTTCCTTATCCTAATAAACATAGCAAAAATTGCCACAGATTTCAGGACTGTCAAAAGAAAGTAATTTATATCAMAAGCATCATTATGATTACTTGGTTRTATCMAGTTTTAGAACTGCAGGCTAAACCAGTCAGGTATCCAAGACAAAGCCAATAATTTAATGCCTCTATGTAAAGTGAAGTCTTACAAGARTCTGAGGAAACATAAAGCAAAACTTTTTCTTTTACTATACTTATTCAGAATTCTAAGTTCACCTCCCATTTGCTCATGAAGTTCTTGGTGCCRTGAAAAAGGACAATAAATGGGAGAGTTGTTTCAGATATCCAGTCCAAATTCACAAGAGTGTTTACTTGAACTAAATATTTTCAAACTCCAATTACTATTACAAATTCAGTGGCAAACAAACACAAAGCTTTCAGTTTTAAATTAGCTGCAAATGTTTTCAATATGATAGTTTTTAAGGACAAAAACCATAGAGCCAGAATGCAAAGAGCAACTATAGTATTTTGCAAAATTAATGGGTAACAAAAAGCCCTCAAGAAATCACTCAGAAGAAAGAAAACTGACCTTTTCTGAAGTCGTTAGTGCAGCCTGYTTCAGCCTCTCTATTTCTTTATCTTTTTGTATGGTGCTGGAAGCCAAAGTCTTGAGCTGTACTTCCAAAGCTTCTACTAGTTCATCTCTCTCTTCACGCCACTTTTGAAGATTGCTGTCCTTCTCTGCCAGCTGTGCAGCAAGCCTTTCCTAAATATTACAGAAGGGAGGTTAGAGTAGAACACCACTTCTACACAGTATCTGAACTCTCCTGCTAGTTTTGTTTTGCACAGTTAGTACTACTTTACAGCTTTAGTAACCTTAAGAGCCTATTGCAGATCATATAAAGCCACAYAGAACTAGTTTCAGTAGAAATATGCAAAAGTAAGCCATGTTTCAATTAGAAAATCTGTATTCATACTCTTTGTGAAGAGAATTTTCCTTTTGAGAACCACAGCTCCTGTTTGCTTGCTTGAAGATTTTATTAATTACAATTCTCAGGCAAGAAAAGTCACAGATTAAGTAAAAGTAGTTGTAAGCTCCTAACATCCTCCTGTGCTGATTGCAGGTCCACAGAGGCATTGCTAACCACTTCTAGATGCAAATACAGTTTTATATTGCAGAGGTTCATATAATAACTTCATCTGATAAAAAAAATTTCAACCTTGATGCAGTCCAGTGAATAACTAAGGTGCCTTAGTTAATAACTATCAGTCTCCCCACTGCTAGCACATATTACCAAAGCATACTGGCCGAGTATTTTCCAAAGTAATCTTTCTTAGCTTTTAAGGAACAAGTCATTYAAGTGTATTTATTAGTGTTTTACACACAATATGAAATTTCAACACTTCATAATGAGGAGGTAGTGATGGAACAGGAAGTAACAGGCAGGTTAACTTCCATTATGTGCTGAGATTTTTCATTTTATGATCCTCCTATTCTTCCTTTTTCTTACTGAAAACATCTCATCTAGGCTTTGTCATGTGAGAAAGTAAGGGAACTGACAAAGGCCAGCTACTGTCAAGTGCCCCCACTGTTACACACTGGACATGTGATTTTCTCTATACTAACAGCACTACAGGACACTGCTGGGACAGAGTCACTTACAATTTCTGCTTGTTGCTTGACATGGTGCTCTCTGTCCTCCACAAACTTTCTCATTTCCCTGTTGCGATGGKTCTCAGCTTCTTTTACTTGATTTATGAGCCCCATTTTTTCCTCGAGCCACTTTTTTCTATCAGTTTGATACTTGGCCTCATTTTCCTGATTTGATGAAACCAGAAATAAAACAATAAGTAGAGAGAGAAAAAAAAAAAAGACTTAAAATTTGGAATACTATTGAATGGATTAATTTCAAAAACATAACAGAAACAGTAGCACAGTTTTATTCTAGCATACTCCCAGGTACAAGTATACTCATTTGTACTTCTGTATTGCAAAAAATTTTCAGCATTTCTTGTTCAGACTGGTACATCTGCATGGAATAGAGTAGTTTTTTTTCCTCAAAGCATTCTGGGTCAATCACAGACACACACATCAAAAGTAATGGTAAACAGCCACTTCTACCTTAAAAATCCTCAAGCTTTTATGCTGCCTTAAAGGACATGTTAGAAAACTAATCTCTGCTTCAAGACTGAAGGGGAAACAGTKCAGTATAGTTTGAATGGTAGGCAGAGACAGCATGTACTGAAGAATGTCACTTCAATCCACAGCAACTTTGTCTCCTTTTCTATCACAAATCTCTTGTCAGATATTYGACCACATAAGAAAGGAAGGACCTGTAAAGTTGCTTAGAAAATAAGTCTACTTTCTAATMCAAGGAGAGTTAGAGGAAAGTCCTCAGCCTTACAAGGAAGGGCTTACAGGCCATGCAGCAAGTACAAGATTTTGAGAGAGTTTGATTCAGCAACTGACAGGAGAGACCCCTGGAACTGGTAACAGGAGTTGGATTAAGATAACTGTGAGAGGAAAGCAGTTACAGAAGCTCTGTGCATAGCAGTAGCATAACAGAGGGCAGGGTGTTATGTACTTTGTTATGGGGTATCAGTGATGTCCTATGGTAGACATGCTTCAAAGGAGGTTTCCTTTACCAGTGTAATAACTTGCCACATCATGCCCTAGGCTCTTGAAGACAGTGACACAAAAAATCTTRGACTCCTAAATGGGAATTATGGCCTTAGATTTAAGTATGAATTATATAATTATGTTTTACCTCCAATTCTTTTTGCAGCTTTATCAATTCTTCGTTTTCATTTGTGGTTTTCTCCTCATTTTTGCTCATCTTTTGCTGCCAGTCACTATTGCACTTGTTATTCAGCTCTCTGTATTTTTGCTTCCATGCTTCCAGTTCTAGGCAGAACACAAAATGAGTTCACATAATGTATAATTTTAAACATGTAGTTGAACATGTTCCCATCTTTCTACTAAAGTTGCTTGAATTTATCAGCTATAATCACARACAACAGAAGCCTTTTAGGAAATTGCTATTTGCTATGTAAAAGTAACACCTAAATAGCAATTGAKAAGTAAAACCAAAAATATAAAGCAGCTATCACAACACACAWGCAAAACAATTTTCCTTCCCTGCTCCCTTTCCATGGAGAGATTACCCAAAATTAATCTGTTGGTCTCTTCTAATTTGGCTTCAAGCACACGATCTTGTTCGACCTGAGTCTGTTCTTGTTCTTCTAACGTCATCCGCATATCTTCAATTATTTTTTCCTTTGCACACAGATCTGAAAATTTCAAAATTAATTCACAGRTGAGCCTCCTCCTAGTTCCCACCATTCTCTCCCAAACTGYCTCTAGTYACAAGTCATTTCTCCTTTCCCTGASAACAGAAGCTCTATTACAAGGAAATAGAGCATCTATAYTGAACTATCCACATCCCAAATTCTTAAGTGATTCTATTCTTGCCAATTTAAYTTAGATCTGTGTTTTGGTGTTAAATATCAGACTCTGGCTTGTATGGCTATGAGAAACTAACTACTATTCAACCACTAAATGCTTATCAAATCTGTGCCAGCATATCAAACTTTGTGCTAGCATACACAATAGTGTGCTAGTTCGTGCTTTTGCTAAAATGGACAACCAAGTAAATATCAATATYGACTAAATGAACACTAATACTTTCTCTGCTTAAATTTCTTAATTTGAGATTGTTTCTTTACTTACAAATACATCTAATAACAATTCAATAAAAATTACTTTCTGACTGTGAGATTTTAATGTCCAGCTTGGAGTGTCTCAGTACTCTAAAAGATAATATAAATAAATATACAAGACTCTCCAAATTTGTGACATGATCACTCATTACGTTGTCATGGCACACACAAAAAAATTGGAAAAATAACAGCTCTTTCTGACCTTTATGTGTTTTCTCRTACTGTTTGGAGATTTCTTCCAGCTTTTCTTTATTCAACTGCTCCTAAATATTACATTGAAAGCAAATTAAAGAAATTAGAACATGCTGAAAGAAATAAATACATATGCTAGAAATTAATAACTTTTCCTTTTGAGTTTAATAAATAATAAGTAAAGCATTTAAGACAAATAGTTCCAACTAAAAAGTCCTTCATAGAGTATAAAGTAGCATTCCRGCTGTTTACAAAATAGAGAGAGACTTTACTACTAAGTGTCACTAATCAGAAACTCCACAGGCRTTAAGTATTTATTTACTAGAAAAATTGTAAAATTGTTTTAAATAAGTCCTGCATGAGAATTTCTTTAAACATTTTTCATTCATCTGTTAAACTAATTTCAGCTGGCTAATCTTATTTTCACCCCAGCTTCTGTAGGCTTTCTCCAGAGAAAAACTTGTCTCATTAGTGGATTAATTCAAAAAAATTAAGAGCAAGTAAACTTTCAYAAAACAAAATACCTTTTTAAGTTGCAGCATTGTGCGCTGTTTGCACTCTAATTCTTCAMTAAACTGCTTTTTAATTTTCTCAAGTTCATTAACTTGTTTCCTCAGGGATTGCTCCTGAGTTTGCATTGTACACACCTGCAACAAGACAGCAAGCAAAACTTCCATTTAGTTATAAGCCTTTTACAATCTCTCTAAGTTATCTAGATAATCAACTATTCAACTCTAATTTAAGTTTTTGCAAGCATCTCTGTTAAATTTCAGGGGCTGGTAGGGCACAAGCAAAGATACTCTGAATGTACCACTCAAAACAGCCTGCTTATGAATCTCTTTTAACATCCATAGATTGAGATTTGTGAACATAGGTTTTAATAACAGAAGCCCAAACTTGCAGAAGAAACATTTTGCCTATGGTTACTAACCTCTTTTTGTACTTGCTGAATTTGTTTCTTGGCATCAGAAAATTTCTCTTTCAAATCTRTGTATTCTTCCTCTTTCCTCTGCAAATCTTTTTTCAAACTCTGTACAAGGGCTGAGCTTTCAGAAAGATCTTTAYGTAGCCTTGGRTTAGAAATTAAGAGACATCAATAACATTAGTTTTAGATGTTAGCTCAGGCTCTTTGCTGGTTTTATTTGCAAATAGAATCTCACCTCTATCAGATCAATGACAAGCTTTATAATTTCACATTTGGATTTCAATGTCTTCCTATATGAGCCTGAAGTAAACTGCTCAGATTCACTTCTGAACACTATTTTTAAAAAATATTATCTTTTTAAGCACAGTAGAGCAACGATTTTTATCATCAGATGACCTTACAAATTAGAAAAGCCCAAGGTTAAAATCAATTAMGTTTGAAGTTGATAACTACACCCCAGTTCTTTTAAGTATTAAGATGAAGAAAAGTGGAAAAAACCAATAACATTGYAATAAATCCTGCTATCACAAGTTCTGCAAAGTAAAGAATGAGTTTGATTAGTCTGCAAAAAATCTATTAGAAATCCCCAAAGAATTAATTTCATTGTATGCTCCTATTTCCCTGCACAATAATTCCACACGATTTAGATGGGTATTTTTGAAAGAATATACAAAGAGGTAAGGAAAATATAGTCAGCAGAATATCCAAATATAAAATTCTAGTAGTGTATAGAAACTTCTCAAAGAAGCAGTTTGGGTAATCAAGTTTATAAACGTGCAAATGTGGTATGTCAAAAGAAACTGATGTTGATAGAAGGGAGTTTAAACTTAATTTTGTTCTTAAAGGGTTAGGAATAATCTCATTATTTACTTACAGTTCTATAGACTGTGTCTGCTCATGCTCATTTTTCTCCTTTTCCTGAAGAGTGTGTTTCATGGTCTCCAAACTGTTCATCAGCTGTGCAACTTCCTCCTTCAAGTTTGCTTCTCGATCACTGAGTTCTTTCAGGTTTTTGTCTACATTGGTACATTTCTCTTGCAGAGCTACTGTACTACTTTCTAGRTTTAAAATAGTAGATTCTTTTTCTTTTAGTTCTTCTTCTAACTCTTTCATCCTTTCATCTTTAGTCCTAAAAGCATCCAACAGGCTTTCAAAATCCCTTATTTCTCCCTTGTAGCTGGTAACTTTTTCCTGAAGCTCTGCAATTACTCTCTGATCTTCTGCAGCCTGTTTTTCAAAATCCTGGGTTTTCTTCTGAATTTGCTCTTGTAACTGATTAATAAGATCTTTTTCCTTTACAGACTGATGATCTTGATTTKTAATCTCATTTAATTTTATTTTTAGTTGACTATTATAATTCTCACTATCATGAAGTCTCTTCTCTAAATCTTCAACTTGTTGGAGCAGTTGTTGAATCCGATGACTTTTTTGTGAGGAAGCCTTAATCATAATTTTGCATTCTTCCCAAATGCTTTCAATACTGTTGTGAAAGGAGCTCTCCTGTCTCAGATCTGCTGCAGAAGCAGTTTGGATCTGCATGGACAGAGTGCTCATTTCAGCTGTCTCTGGTTCATGTTTTTGAGGGTCTAAGGAATCCTTTACWTTAACTACATCGATTTCCACAGCATAAGATTCTGAGTGACATTTATACAATTYATCTACCTGGGACTGCATTGTTTTCATTTGGGACACTTTGTCAATTATATTTTGTTTAGCACGTGTTACTTCATTATTTAGCTYGATAATCTTTTCTTCTTGTGCCTTATTTACAGTTTTCTGTTTGTCCAATTCAGAAACAGTCTTCTGATATTCAGCTTGACATTGTTGAAGTTCCACACTCAAGCCAGAAGCCTTTTCTTCAGAAGCAGAGAGTTTGAGATGCAAGCTTGCTATCTGCTTATTTAACTCTTCCTTTTCATTTTTTTCTCTTTGGCATTGTTCTTCAAGTGCAGCTATCTGACCTTCCAAGGTTTCAGTTCTTTCCTTCAGTGCTTGTATTTCCATGTAGGTCTCAGAATTATTAGTTCTCTTTAGATCAAGACAGTAGTTCTCCCAACTCTCTCTCTTATCTCCTAAAAAAAACCCACCAAAACACCAAGAATAAATAAATCCCCATACAGCTCAGGTTAATTAATATCAATAAGTCACTAGCAACACCAAATTGTAATTACTGTGTAGAAAATTAGCATCACCTAAAAGCCACACKCTCATAGCATTTTAGAGTCTTGAAGTTGTTAGAACCCTCTGAGACACTTTATATGCACTAAAATTCCTCCTGGGCTTCTAGGCATAATTTGCAGCAAGAGGTGTTCAGAAGACTTAAAAGAAGTTTGCTTCAGTTCTATTCCARCCTTCTATTCTGCCCCACTAGCTGAAGAATCCAGCTAATTTCACTAGTATTTGCAACACCCATGACCTAGGTAACATTCATAGTGGTAACCAGTTTCCACTTCCACTGATTCAACAACCCCTTTAAACCTTTAAAGGGTTCTCTTTAAATACTCATCCTCCATTTAAATACCCATGCTCCATTTAGGGGAGCAATGGTGTCATACACCTTTCTGAGAAGTTTTATKCATGCTCTGTATCACCTTACTTTAAAAACAAAAAATCCAGCACATGCTGTTTGGTTTTTTTTTTTCTTTTGCTTTGTGTTTGGAACCTCCCTCTCTTCTAGATTCAATGCTTCTAAACTAGATAAAAGGCTAACTATTAATGGCCACATCTAATATGCTGCGTGTAAAGTTCTCCGAGAAAGATTTACAACATGTCATTCCAAACCAAAATTTCCATTTTTTATTAACTTGACTGTTTTCCACAAGTAATGAGCCATTTKAACTAAAATCACATGTATTTCATCACCTTCAAAACTGACTCCAGCTGTATTTCTAAAACACAACTGTTTTAGAATCCAGTTGTGTCCTTTCAGTAACATGCATGCTATATTTTACTATTAAATCAAGCCTGACCATCTCTAAGGATTAGAGTATCCCAGCTATGCACTACAGGGAGATACTATGGATTCTTGTGAGTGCTGCACTCACAGTAAGGTACAGTCAGACAGTCATCTCACTTTGGAACCATTAAGCACAGGAGCACTGCATGGAAACATCCTCTGAACAGATCCAGCAAGTTTTAATCAGTTTGAGTCACTAATAGAAGATCATTCTGAAGCATTAGCAACAGTGGTTTGGTTTTTGAAAATCAATAGGACACTTTCCTTCTGTTTGTCCATAGTTTTCCTATTATAAGATACATCAAGTGCTTCTGTTATCTCAACCACAACAGCAGCTTACTGTAGCAAATAAGGCCATTTTAAACCCTACAAGACCAAAAATTTTGCATGGGGAAATGGTTTTCTCTGAAAGGCCAGTTGTGTAGTCCTAACAGACCAAGCAAAATRCTACATATTCCTCTCCCTGGACTGGAGTTTTGCAAGCTTCAGTAAAAGCAAGAGGTGCTGAGGTGTCTTAACACAGGGTTTGTCAAAGGCTCTAATCTTGGCTTCAAATGACACTTGGAGTTGTACAAACAACAGAAATGCCCCACTGGATAATACAGCATCAGACGACCTAGCCTATATTTTTACCTCCTTTTGCTACTACTGGCAGGCCCAGCCATTTTCTATGGACCTTTCTTGACATTGAAGAAGTGAGACAACACATATGCATACATGCACCTGTTTGCTGTTAGCTTAACTCACTATGCCTGCAATCTGAGAATTATCTGCCTCTCCCACCTTCTAGGGCAGCAAATACCAGAAGTTCAATACTCTCTGCATGAAGTGCTTTTTYAATGGAATCACAAAATATCCTTAGTTCACAGGGACCCTCAAGGACCATCAAGAGCAGGGTTGCTCTCCAGCCCYTCACTCCCCAGTCTGTGCTTAGAGCCAGGGTTACCCTGTCCCAGGTGCAAAATCAGGCACTTGTTTTTAATAACTTCACAGGGTTGGTGATTGCCCAGCTCTGTAATTTGCCTAGATCTCTCTGCAGGGCTTCCCAGCCTTCAAGGGAGTCAACAGCTACCATTGACAAACTTAGGAYAGTTTTGGGTCCTGCATCCAAGYTGTTTATGAAGATGTTGAAGAGAACTGGGACCATTATAGAGCTCTGGGGAGCACCACTARTGCCTGGATGCCAGCCTAATGTTACCCCACTTACTAGAACTCTGCACCATAAACTTAAAATTATTACTACAGTGATTACTCCCTTATTCTTTCACTGCACAATGTAATGAATGGYAATCCAACATTCAGGTTATTTACTGTATACTCATTTTTCTGTGARYATGTGAATTTGATMATTCTCCYTTTACAGAAAGGAAAGGCCTCTCACYTTCCTTTTGCACATGCTTTCCACAGTTCTATGAGAAACCAAACCCAAGCTGGGTCCTGAACTCAAGTTAGAGGCAGACAGCYCTTACAAATACCATTTTGCATAAGTGCCATAAGTTCAGTCTCACTTATTAATGATTTTATTCACCTGATAAACTCACAGATAAAGCAAGAAAAGCAAAAAGACTGAAAGTGCAAGCATGAGAGCTGTACAAAATACACCATTTGTAGACTTAAGCTTTCCACTTGAATAGGAATAAAATTAATTTTTCTCCTTATCCAGCACTGTCACCTTGATCAGAGCTGGTGTGTTCACAGCATGCACACAATGACATGTCAAGGTTCACAGCACATACCGTATGACTGAACAATCAGCAAGTCATTGACACTTTGATGCTTRCTTAGGCAATTTTCAAAAACTTGAGCAGGACATGTTACTTTCTCAGAAGTCCAGCAACAGAAAATTTAATACAACAACTGTTAGGAAATTGCCTGAGAACTACAGCTGGGTATGCAGGTACATGCACAGATATGAAAAATTATCAGAAAGGAAAGAGTCTAAAAACTAACTTTTATTTAAATMATTTAGGAGTAAATGATATAGGGCCCTCTGCAAAAGAGATTACATTTAGAGAACAGCTACTTCCTTTTACAGTTTAGCATAGCAGATTTCCTCCTCAGAGCATAATGTTTATGCTTCCCAGCTTTTTTCTTCTGTTCTGGAAGAGTAATCAAGCTTTTTTTGAAGACCCCCTGTTGAGTGATGGTAGAAATTGTACCTTTCTTTGTAGGTGGCTCTTCTTCTGCAGTAGGCTTATTTTCCAAGCAACGTTTTCTTCCCACTTCCAATACAGCTTCCTCACAGTTCTTGAATTGGCTGGCTGCTTTTTTCTCATAATCCTTCTGGTTGCTTTTAATCCCTTCATTAGARTTCTTTTCTGCTAATTTTCTCTTAATGGTGGTCAAAGTGTTCTCCTGTGTTAAAATCGGATCAATTGCTTTGAAATTGTACAAATGGAACACTTAAAAGGTTTAGTAGCTTTTTCTATACAAATATTTTTACAAAACCTTATGGGTAAGGTGCATAGGGGTTGTCAGAGGAAAAGTCAGTGACAGATCAGTTAGTTAAACCAAGAGCTCCTGCAACTTCACATACTAAGAAACAATACTTTTGCACTGTACAGGAATCAGAGCAAGAGACTAAATGCAAGACTTTCATTAAGAGCACTTAGTTTACCATCTGAAAAGTTTGCAGTGACAAAAAGTTGATTAAATTCCCAATTCATTAAAAGGGCACTCAGTCTCTTCTATAATCACTTTATGATCATGTTGGTAGAGATGGGAGCTTTAACAGCCTTCAGCAAAGCCACAAATCATTTTTGTCATGACACATTTGATGCAAATTGAAAGCTTAGTCAGTTCTGCCATACATACTTCAGATATCTGACTAAGAAAAAAGTTCACTTGCAAGATGACACAAGTGGCAAGCCACGTGGCTGTCAAGGACCAATTATTCACCTATAAGTACTTCTTTAAAAAAACCACAATAGACTATGGAGTTGAGGTTTGTGGTCATGTCTAAAGTTTTATGCCACAGCCTCATGAAACCAGAGGACAGTTGAAGCCTTGCTCTTGGAAGGAGCAGTAATAGGAAGCCATCCCACTCCATGCTCTCTTTATACTATTGACAAGTCAAGCAGCTGTGAGGCAGAGAGAACACAAGATAAAGCATGGCCAAAGCATTGAGTTTACAGTGTAAGAGAAATGGATTCAGAATGCTGACTAAGTTTCACCTAAAGTGTTCTCAAAACTACTTCAGTTTAGTGGATATCAGACACAAAAAAAAAAAAAATCCAAAAAACCTCTGACAGCATGTTTTGATTTTTTTTACCTGTATCCATTTAGCCAAGCTAGCTTCCAGCATTCCGCAGATATCATTAGACTATACAATTCCAAGTTTTATTAATCACATCAAAAACAGAGATACCCRTGTCATACGTCCTTAATTCAAACTCTGCTCAATACATTCACAGTAACACTCTTCCCTTGAAAGTGTGTGAGCATGTTGGTGGTGGGTGGAATGCACTGGTTTTTTTTCCTAATTTATACCATGATTGTCTTTTTTAGCATTCTTAAATTCTAACTTCAACTAAAATTGACCTTTTGTTGCAACTAAACCTTATTTTCTTCCTCTTTTATTCAGACAGTGATGCACTTCATTTATTCCCACTCTTTTAAGTCCTCACAGTTTGAGATTTTTTTAATGGCTTTTCAGAGTCTCATCTAGAGTCCTCCAATAATAACTTCAGATCAGTACTTCTGAAAGTCTCATTATTTACACACACCCCTAACATTTTGCTGTGGCTTTAGCTTAAATGCCACCTGATCTGCTATAATTTGAAGTAAATAGCAATTTTTTAAAGAAAATTCCAATTTTCTAAAGTAAAGTCCATTATATACACATATTAAGATGTTTTGTATAAAGACAATTGAGATGTCTAAGACTTACATAATCTTTTATGGTTTCTTCTGAACGGGTTATCTGACTTTGGAGTCTCATAATAGTTTCATCTTTTTCCTTCACAATGTCAATCAGTTCTTGAATCCTTTTATTTTGTATATTCATTTTCTTTAAAAAGAAAAAAAAAAAGTTCTATGTTAAATTGAACTCTACCATGCTTTTTAAAAGCAAGATCAGTTAAACTATGCTTGATATTTAAAAAGCTAGAAGTATAGTCTAATAGCATTTCAAGTTATTAGAATTTTGTAAGAAAGCAAATAATTTTGCACAAGTTTTTTTTTTTTGAGAAAATTACCTCAGTTGCTTCTTTAAGTTGCTCAGCAGACTCATCCACTTTAATCCTCTGTGCTTCAAAACCTGTAACAGGAAAAAAGCCTACATCACATAATCACAGCCATCTCAGTTTACACAGTAATCCATGTCTCTGTCTTCTGGTACTTCAGTAGGTTTTTAATACATTCATTTTCAAGTTGACTTCTACTAGGACATTTCAGAAGTCGTTCACATTTTCTGAACTGGACAATAGGGCCTTGCAACCTATTCAAAACACAGATCATAACAAGGCCTGTGCTGAGATCGTTATGAGGTGCTGCTACCTCTTCCTCCATCAAAGTTCCACAAGGTGCCTGAAAACACTGCATCAGCAAAATGTAAAGTACAAGGATTACAATACAACAAGGACATCAACAACTTTGATGTTTTACCCCACAACTATTAAGTCTGCAACTGACAGTTTCAAATTTCATCTTAAAAATGAAATAAGCAAGGCCTGTAGAATTGTTTAACCTGAATATACACAAAACAATGGATTACCACCACCAYACCTGTGATTTGGTTACACAATCCAGTTCAATGAGATTATTATTCTTTTTTTACAGTACTCATCACACTTAGGCCCAGCTTACCTTTGGCTTTCTTTTCCAGCTCTTCCTTGGTCTCAGCTAGTTCAGCAGTTATTTTTGCCAGCTGTTTTTCAAGACCATCTATAGTTTCCTGTGGGTCCTCTAAGGACACAATGTACTGGTGTGCTGCTTCTGCCTGATTCTTGATATCAGTGATATCATTTTGCAGAGAATCAATAACACCCCCAAAATCAACGTAGGCACCCGTGTCTGTGACGTTTTCTTCATTCTGAAAGAATATATAAGTATTATTATAATGCTGACTTCAAAACCATCTTGTGGGTTCATATGCACTGATTGCCAGTTTCTGTCTACCTTCACAACCAGTTTCCAGTACCAAGCTAGAGCTACCTWTTTTTTTTTGTAACATTTAATGACCCACCATTACATTCCCCCTTATATCTCCCCAAAAACTACAAGTTTACTATAAAAGTTAGCATATTTTAAGCTAATGAGAATATTGAATGAACAGAGCCAGCAAAATATTTTAGAAGGAATACAGCTGAAATTTTCATATGACAGGAAAAGTTTGTGAGGTCAAATAAGTCTCCCACATGTGGCAATTTATCACACAAAGTTATACTCAAAAGACTGACTTTACATCTTGCCTCTTTTGTTAACAAAAAGGTTTCAAGCTCTCAAGAAACAAATTGAAGTTAAGAGTCTAGGTATGGCTTAATAATTCTCATTGCTTCAGTTGTAGCTACTACTGCCCTGAGAGAACAGTCTCTGACTACTCCAGCACAGTCCATATGTAGGGCCTAAGAAGTCAGCCTCAAAGATTTTAAATAGGCACTAAATGCAATGGATTTTATTGCATAAAAAATTGCAGATTTTCCCCCAATTACTTTATGTAGAATAATTTTCACTTTGTATTGGAGAAATGCAGAAAACCCCCAAAATTCATAAATCCCAAGGCTCAGCAACCTCATCTATTAAATAAGATAAATATATCTTGCTGAGGACACAGTGACATTGTGTGCAATTCCTTGAAACCATCCTTGGTATTTCTTGAGAAATACCATGACCATAACAGGTAGTTAGTAAAAGGGACATTTGGGGTAGACAGATGAAATACCAGAGGTCCAGCTTGCTTGCTGCAAGGCTGATCTTGTAGTTTACTTTTTTCATCTGCATTTTTAGTGTAACTATTTACAAGTTCCTTGAAGATTTCCAGGCGTTTTTCAGAATTTTCTTCAAGCTGTGCTCGTTCACGAGAAAGGCACTCTCTAGAGCAGAAAAAAATATTTGTAGCCATCAGAGAGGCTACAAAGTTCTTAGCACAGTTGCCTAGAAACAAAGATGCTTTCTTTATTTTGGCACAACAAAACAATACTGCTACCCTAAACCAGAAGTATATTTCACACATGCCAGAAGAGAGATACAAATACACAGAGTATGGATAGCACTTGACAAAAAAGCATTTTTTCTAAGCTGCTTGAGACAGAGTATATTTGGAGTATCACTAAAACAAAAAGGAACCAAAGAATTTGCAAATGTCACTCTTTCTGCAACTTACCAAAGCAGCTCTTCCCTTAAAAAGTTTTACAGGAAAAAAACACTGCTTACAAATTATACACACACATTCCTGCCCATCCCGCAGAAAAATCAGAGCCTTTTCTAAAGAGCATTTCTCCTGAGCTCATAACCCAAACAGAAGCCAACACATGAACTGATGCAGCAGACAATCAGATCTAGCAGAAGATTGTGGTCTGTTACAACCAAGAGAGATCTAAGAAATAAGTAAATTTACTTTCACTTTCTTAACAAGTAACTTTAAAACCACTTAAAGCCAGCTTACTTGAAATCAATTTCCCGCTCAGCAAAATAATGGGTAAATTCTTGTATWACTTCTTCACGAATTTTCATTTCCAGCAGTAACTTATTTTTCTTTTCAGCAATAAGTTTGTTCCTTAGCTCTTCTACCAGATTCACCAGCATCTAGAATTACAATTAGTATTATGCTTTTAATAAAGAACCACCATCCCACAAGTGAGATTTCTCCCGTTCCTCTAACACTACAAAACTTTACTCTGCAGCTGGAAGACCTTTTTCCTGTTTTTCTTTAGCTTATTCATGAACACAAGGATTTATGAGTAGATTGCAGTACAAACAGCTAGTACTGTTCGGTACTAGCACAGCAATTAGGTTTGCACAGAGTATTTGGTTTGGGTTTTTCCAAAGAACACCAAGTTTATAACAAAATTTCTTAAAGTTATCTTCAAAGATAGGCTTAAGAGCCACAGAATTTGGCCTTTTTTTCCAGATACATTGCTTCAAGGCTCCATGCTATACTCATTCTTAAAGCAGCCCCAGCACATACCATGTATTTTTCTTTTGCAATAACAACTTCATTTCCTTCACTTTTTCGCACTGCTTCTTCTCTTGGCATACTGGGCTGTTCCTCCATCTCATCATCATCATCTTCAACCACATCTTCCAAGGTTCTGTCCCATAGGATAGTAGCTCTTTTCCTTGGGATTGGCATTCTAGTGACACTAAGCAGTGATGATTCTCCTGCCAGTTTCTGGCCAAATGACTGATCTTGGGGAAGAATAGATGTGTCCATAACTAAAACCTACCCAGAAAATGAAGAACAAAAAGTTATTGGTATTTTTTAAAGCTCCATTGGCCCTTTGAAGACCTGCTGCACTCTCCTATAGGTGTCCTGAGCAGAGCACTCTCCCAGCTTAACCTATCCTCTGTTCAGAGTCACTACTCAGACCAGTTTCCAGCTGGAGTACAAAGCTGTTGCATTACAGCCTAACCCTTCTCTGCATCCCAGGAACACCAAGTTTCCCTAACTGGATAACCTACAGGAGGCAGCAACAGGTTGTCCATTTCCTGTACTTTGAGCTTCCAGTTGCATTACATGAACACCATCCTACAAAATGTATTTCTTTAACAGCTCTATAACCACTGCAGTCTGCTCCTGGTATTGTACCTAACCTGCCCAAATTCCAAAGGCATGGACTTAGCTCTCAACAAAACTTTTCCATGGCTTCCATTAAAGCCACAGCACTGATCCTCCACACTTTTATCTTCCAACATTGCCAAAGTTACATCACTGCACTTACTCCTACTGACACTGCTTCCACCTTCCCACTGAAGCCTCTCTGAACAAAGATGACCTTTCACATTCTTTAGTGCTCAATCTATTTTATCAGTACTTCCAAGTTAAGATAGCAGTAGTATATGGAACAGCTAGAGGTGAGAACATGTTGTAGCTGCAAAAGAAATTTATCCAGATATCAGGGAAATTCTTTCAAATACAGTAAATTTCTTATAAAGCTAAATGTTTCATAGGAATTACAAGTTTTCAGTAGATGTTCCCATCCCAACACTCCAAAGGAAAAAAATGTCCCAATGAAGTATTTTTAAAAGCTCTAGGAGATAAAGCTCAATCAGGTGTAATTAGAAATATGATTGCAGTATGAGACAAAAATCCAGTTAACTAAATTCATATTCCTAAAAGTGAGAGAACCTGCTCTTTAAGGCAAATCAAAGTTACTGAACAAGACAGACTACAGCATAGTTACTTTTTGTGCAATGGCTGAGAACTTGAGCACATTGAGTGTTTCTTCATACGCTGAGGCACATTTGCTGATGTTGACTATCATATACACCTTCCCCTTTCCACTGAAAAATCCTTGAAGGAAATGAGTGAGCTTACTTTCCCGAAAGGGTATGTGCTGCTGCAGCCTTTAAAAGACAAAAGAACAGATGATCAGAAGTTTAGTAAATTCCAGTCAGTGTAGGAACTATCCAGTCTGAAGACTTGAAAGTTTCAAAGTTTACTTTACAAGTAAGTAAAATTGCTAACATCTATGATAGCATGTTTAAAGGATGCTATAATTKAAGTGATTTAATTAGAAAGCAAAACAAGGCAAGTTTAAAGAYAACTTTGGTACATCAACAAGACTGCAGTATAGACATCAGAAATCTATACATTTTTAACAGAAAATTTAAATGTTATAATTGTATATTTTAAACAATAGCTTTTAAACATTGTAGGCAATACCTAAAAAATACAASCAGTTGACAATTCATAAAAGGACTTACTTTGACTGCTGACAGTTCTTGAGTGCATTGATACACTTGCCTAGAGTCAGGAGAGAGGTATTTATATTTCCACTCTCTTTCAATCTGTCACCYTCATTGCGGGTCTTGGTACATCTTTCAGAACCAGCAAGATCACACAATGACAATCTGAAAGCAGACAAGGAAAAAATCACTGTATTTACCTTAAAGATGCACAAATTATCCAATTTTWAAAATGATCACTCTTCCTTATCTTCCTCAGGTTTGCTTCCCTAATGAAATTTCCTGCTATCTTCTGCTAAATATTTGCCCAACATGTTTCCTATTCCACCCCACCCACCACCTCTCCATCCTCTTCCTTCTGGGGACTTGCAGGAGTTCAGGAGTAAAGAAGTCTGGCACAACCTTGTGCTGAGCAGAGACAACAAGACAGAACAGCACTGACACCTGATGGCTTGAGGGAGAAGGCCAAGTACTGGATGAGGTGGAAGTGGGGAGCCACARCACATGCAGGAGGCTCTGCAGGGAGCACAGTGCAGTACCAACACATCAGCATGGAAGGTGATTTGACCTGTTACAGGAGACAGACTGTTCTGAACTTACTCATTGACTCGGGTCACCCTTGGTGTTCCTGAATCTTCAATTTTTAGTACTTTAACTGTGAATATGCTGTGACTAAAAGGAGAAATTGAAATCAGCATAGAAGTTATAAAGTAGATCAATACTTTCAAAATATTTTTAGCCTCCACAACATCTGTTCAAAATGTTGTTTGATCTGACAATATATCTAAGAATACACAACCAGATAAACATCTCTTTAGAAGCTTCTATGTAGCTTGTATTTAGCTTTTTCCTCAGATATTTAGAGGGAATAAAGTTAAGTGCTTTTGCATAKTAATTGATAAAATACTGTGAGCTTTAGTACATGTTCACCCCACTGAAGGACTGAAACCCTTTGGCTTAAACCACTGTGTCACACACTACWAAAGGACACCAAAACTGAAACCTAGAAATCTAGACCTTGTTAGAGCCTCTTCCCTTCCTAWAAACCATAAGCCATGTTTTAGTTTCTCCTTCCTCCCACCCACCATACTATGCCCAATGCTACTCAAGAAGTTTCTTACCTTCTGCTGGAGGAATTATTTAGTCTTGTGCTTGCAATACTCTGGTGTTTCAACCCCAGTTTCAGAAGTCTAAAAGCTTCCTTAGAGTCAGAAATCTGAACCCACTGCAGATCTACAGGAAGAAAAAAGGATAAATTTTTAGATAACATTACCAAAACAGGTATTATGGGGACAATGTATGCACAGCAAGGACACTTACTTAAGGCATAGAAATATTTTACTACACCTGCTTCAGACAGAAGTTATGTGATGACAAGTCAGATCAAAATGCCTCCTCTCATAGGAAAGGAAGGGCAAGTACATCACATTTCATCATTCTGTTAACACATTAAATACRTTCCACTCAAATTAAGTGAGCAACCTTAGCCTGAGCACAAAGTAAGGTCTAATATGAGTARAAAGCCYTATWGTCATATTCAGCAAGGCAGAACTCTAACTTCTAAATCCTAAAATAAAGAACAGCTTCTTCAATTTATACCACAGCCAAGGGGGTGAAATGTAAAGTCATAAGGATATCTTTCATGGCCATCAACTTCACTGAAAAAAATCAGAAGAATTTTGCCTGCAATATGATGACCATATGTCATCTTCTCTACAGAGAATACTAASAAAATCCCAGAAACAAAAACCTAAAAAACTGTTGAGCCAATAAACTGCTGGCCTCTTTTTTTAAGAGAATAGAAAAAAACAAGCCACTAAAAAATCTGTTGATTGTTTCCAATATTTCTCCCATTTCAAAGAAATATCAAGGAATGCAGAGGCTTTTAACAGTTCCAGTCGAGTAAAGATAAGAGTATTAAAGGTAGAGATACTTCTACATATGTAGATTGTAATAATTTTGKTTTTGAGTTTTCTAATCTAAACATCATTACAGGTTGACCAACTTTTCAAATTACACTCTGCAATTTGCCATGTATTCTATTCACCTTTGACAAAAGAACATCCCTTGATGTCTTGAGCAAGACGCAGTGTTTTTCTTTTCTTGTCATTTGATACAGGAATCAGTAGATCATAAAAACTTTCATTGTAGATCTCAAAAAACGAAACCCAAACAGAAAACTTGATRTAATTGCTTGCAGTTGTGATAGATTGTTCTGAGTCTTTTGATATATCTTCCMAATCTGCCAAGTACAAAATATTACAAACCAACATAAACCTAAAGCGAGTTTCATTAAAAAATTAAGTAAAAATTGATACAACAAACCTTCTAAAAAACACTCAAAAATCTAAAATCCATTAAAAAAATCCACTGAAGTTCCCATTTCTTAAATATCTGGAGGTCATATGCTTAACTTACGTATTTGCAAGAGACGCCTACTCTACTGCTTCCTTTTCCACTTCTATCAACCACAAAGCTTGGTTAGAATTAGTTAAATCTCTTCAACATCTTTGGAAGACAAAACTAAACTGACACGACACTATTTTAACTCTTTAAATTAAACCTAGCATTTAGGTAGTTTTTTAAACGCTAGAATTATGTTCATATAATTACACAGGTATTTTAAAAGCCTGTCAGCATACCACTAGGACCCACAGCCTAAGTGGTACTACTTTGCTATAACTTTAGCTCATTTAATGCCTGTTCAAACATTCTTCTAACCATTTTATCCTTGCATTTTCTGCCCAGATTATTTGCTCACTATCCAATTCACAGGCATGTAAAATTGACAAGTAGTAATTTTATTWACATAGGCCAGAAGCCAGTTATTGACCTTAAGAAGGCTTATTTRCCATCTTTAACTGCAAAACTTTTATGTAAAACATACCCTTAGAATCCATAGGTGCTTTGTTGCTAGTGTTAATCTGATGGTCTACCTGCAAAAGAAAACAAACTTGTACTGTCAACAATATATTTTAAAGTTATTCCTAACAGCTCTATTGTATCACTAGATAGGAATGCAACACAGCTGCAATATGCCAATGGAAAGATTGTCTGGTTCAGTGCACCTGTACACTGCTACTGACAGGGCTGCTCTCACCTCACACTCACCCTGCCACTTCTCTTACATCAGTATACAGCATTTCAGCTTGGAAACAGYCTAGCCTCAGAAAACTAGAGGGGTAGGAGCCCCTCACATAAACAGGGTGATTCAAGAGGATGATTTCAGGACTCCAGTTGCAGTTTAAACATTAGTTTTAACCTGGTAAATCCAGGGACCTTTGAATTAGTCTATTATTCGTATTTTGCTAATACTGAATTTCATGTTTTTTCAGCTTACTTTGCTAACCCTTGGAAACACAGGTAAATGTAGAACACTCATTCACTTATGAACTCAAATGAGCAATTTATTGCTTCATGATACATGTTTGAAATAAAKGATGAATTGAAATAAAGTCCAGGTTTAGTAAGAGAAAGACAATTTTCTTTTCCTAGTAAAAAAAAAGTAAASCAAATAACTATAGCTGGAGCTTAGGAGCTTCATACATACACTCCCTTCCCAAGTCTTAGYTTTGGTTAGTTTGGTTTTTTCAGACACAGAACTGCAAGTGCAAGTGCCTGAAGAAATGAAATCCATCTACTGAAATAAGTATGCTTAAGAGAACTAACATGAAATAACAACCAGGATTGTTTTGGTTCAGGTTTTTCTACCATTCTGTCAAGGACATATTTAATAATAAAATTTTCAAATAAAAATTTTAGSTATTAGGTYRTACACATATAAAACAGCCACACAAACCGCTATTGCAGTAGATGCAAACTTCACCAGCAAATTTGTAGGCTTAAGTGTTGTTCTTAAAAACAGTTTCAAAAACTAGAAGGAGCATTCAAACACACASAAAAGGTTTTCCTGAAGTCCCTTCTGAAGGCTTACAGAGCTAGACTTTACTTCAGAAATACAGGAGTAAGTTAAGTCACAGAATTTTGCTGCCACCTACCTTCCACACTGAAGCCCAGTTAAYCAAAGGATAAAGATCAAGGCAACAGATACACACATTCCTTTTTCCTTTCAACACTAGCTATTACAACCTAGCATACCACAAGGAAAATGCTTAACTCTTTTTTAAATTTAAAAAAAAACCCAACTTTCTAGTTCCAAATCCTCGTATATGCTCAGTTTTATTTTACATTATTCCACTCATTTCAGAATTAGAAGACACTGAGAAAAAGATATGGCCATACAAAACAAATTCCCCAGAACTGTAATTGGACTAAACACCTTTAGAATTTCAATCAGCTCCTAAAACTRGAGTGTATTTCTAGACTGCTCAATGTGAACTGCAAGAAAAAAGCCTAGCAGAAACCTATCTTTAAATCAAACCTTTAAGTCAATTAACTTTGCAGCTCTACTGCTTCAAACATATTTTTTGCTTCCTTTAAGGATATTTATCCAACTGAAAGGGCAACATCCTCAAAGCTATTAATTTCTTTCAAGAATTCTGAAAGACATTATGTCCTGTAAAGGATCAGACCAACTAGCATTCCCACAGATAAAGAAGGGACTATTTACATTCAGTTGTTATTAAGCACTAGTAATCCCAGAGGATAAATTATCAGGTGCCCAAGCTACAGGAAAAAAAAAAAAAAAGCTTAGAGTTTACATGCCCATGAAGTCTTGAGCCACAAGACAAAAATCCCCAGAACAGGGTTCATCAGCTCTGTTGCTCACTCTACTGCTGGGTTGGCTGCCAGCAAAKAGACACATCCATGGTTAATACAGCCAGTTTCTTCCCACTGCAAATGAAGAACATGTAGCTATCTGAAGATGCATGCACTCAGCAATAGAGAAAGAACTGCTCYTCTACCTCTTTTATTAGACGAAGTAATGAATTTTTAATAGCAGTTTCTTCTCTCACTTGGTTTTCAGTCAGCTTTATATAATCTCTACAGCGGTAGGGTTTGAGATCCATTGCTGTRTACAGCTTTCCTTGAATATTTTTAAACAACATATCCATAGTCCTTGGCAGAATACCAACATCATCTTCTGTCCCTGAAAGAACATACAAAACAAAAATACAGTTCTTATAAGGTATCCAGATAAATGAAGATAGATAATATAAATCTCAAGGATTTTATACATATATATATACACACAGAGTTTGAAGACAACTTACAGCATGAAGTAGTGTAGTTCTTTGTATTCTCAAGGTAACAGAAATATAATGAGATTTTTGAAAAGAATTATTAAAATATAATGAGATTTTTGAAAATAATTTGGCTTTCAGGAACAGCTCATGCACTGTATCAGACTATAGACTTTTGAAGACTATTAATATTCAAGAGAAGCAAATGGATAGAAACTACATTTTAAATGAAGGAACAATTTGTAATGTTTCTACTAGAAGCAATCCTTACATTAAAAAGAAAAGAAAGAAAGAAAAGAAAGTGCTTGCAAGAAGAACTTATTTCTACTTTTACCTTGGAAAGTGTAAGTTTTYCCAGCATTTGTTACACCGTATGTAAAAACAAGACGATTGTATCCATCTAGGAAATCTTGMACTGGTTGCTTCATGGTACCTTCAAAGAATTCTTCTTGGGTTGTCTCAGGTCCAAACACCTGAGTATCACSAAGAAATATTTATACTTTTAGCAATTATTACAGACTTTGAAAGAATATTTTAAATTCTGTTAGTTTATAATCTTAAAGACTATAAAGTTAAAAAATACAGTTTGCTTGGTATTCAATAATGTAAGTTAAAACAACCTGTACCAGAAATAACTTAAAAGCATTTAAAGACAACTCATTTACTTGTGAAAAAGTGAACTTCTGTAAAGTTGGTCCTGAAGTTTTTTCACTTAGTCGACTCAAATAGTGTTGGGGGGGCTTCAGTACAATATTYGTTGAGTCTTCAAGTGAAACACAGTCCTATTAAAAGGAAACAAGCAAGGCAGGTATGAAGAGACTATAAAGAGCTCAGCTTCCAGGAACAACAAACAAAAAACCCCACAAAAGATATTTTAGGTATTTTTAAACTAAATAAATGTCACACCTGTGATCCATTTTCTCTTTCCAGTGATGTAAAAGGCCGGATACGCAGGCAGACTTGTATGTGTCCCTTAGAATCCAAACTGCTCCTCTTAAAAAAAATAAAATTAGAAGTTAGAAATTTGGTTATTTTCTTTGTACTTAGCACATGAAACCAGTTCTATTTCATCAGGCTGTCTTGAACAGACTTGCTTAATAACATGGGAATCAAAACTACTTCTCCAGACCAGCTTTTACAAGTGCTTAGGCCCCTGCAGAAGCTTGCTGTGGTAAGTAAGTCTTGTAGCTCACTTATGTTAACACTGCATTCAGGCCAACAAAAACATTCTATGAACTGGCAATCAGTCTCATTCAGAGAAAACTGATGTGCCCAACAGGGCAGTGCCACACAATTTAGTTTAAATCCTGTGCATCTCTTTCAAACTAAAAGACAACAAAAAGCTTCTCATTTTCTCTGTAAAATTCTGAGCATTCTTATCTATGAAAGGAGTAAGTGTATGCTKTAAAAAGTAAATATCCATACAGTAAAGTTTTCTTACCTGGCTTGTATCTGAGCCTGAAGAAACCAAAGAAAATTCAGAGGACAGATCTGTTTTAATGTCTTCCACACTTACTGGTCCTCCTCTTGGAGATGGCTCAATGCTAGCAATATAGGATGGTCTGTAAAATTTCCCATTATCCAAAGTTGGTTCCATTCTGCAAGACAAAATAAAATTATTTTGTGCTCTCTGATCATGTAACAAAGCTTCTGAAGTCCCTTAGAAGATGAGTCAGTTTGAAACTGGTAATTGTAATTTCTTCAATCAAATCATAATTTACATAGCAAGTTGCTGATGGCTGCAGAGGGGGTCTGCATCATGAATTGAGAACAGCCACTCTTCTTTAAAAAGAAAGGAAATGTTTACCATGGTAAAGCCTTACATATATATCACAAACATGCTAAAAACCAATATCACAAGACAAAACTTTAAAAAAACCTAATTCCACATCAACTTCATCATCCCATTATAGCTTCCATTAAGAGTGCAATGGTTATCTCTGCAGGACTTGACAAATACTTGGTGTTATAAAGATAATACAATATAGCTTAATAAAGTTGAGAGACATTCCAAAGACTAATAGTTAACTTTAAGCTATTAAAGGGGTGCTAGTATATTAGAAAACCTCATGCCTGAGTACAAGTATTGCTTTGTAGTAATTTCACAGCTCARCAATTAGTTTATTAATCCATAATTTACTTATTTTTGTACATTTCAGTAATTGAGCAGTGGAAATCTACCACAGAAAATAAGARTAAAATGATTGTGCTGATAGTAGACAGGCAAATTTCAAAATAACCTTTAAAAAGGAAAYTTTATTTTACAATATTATTATATTTTTTCTGCACCTCACTCTTAATTTTTGCTGTGACAGTACAGATGTGATGTGGCAGGTTATTTTAACAGATCAAGTGTAAAATAATCCACTGGGCAATTACCAATAGACTATGGCAGCAAGGGATCCAGCAATCAGACACTTACCACAAGACTTCCTACATTTTGAAACTTTGGATATAACAACTTCCTACATTTTGAAACTTTGGATATAACAAGGTCTTTTAATGATACACTGGCATGTCTAGGCTACAGCAAAGCATATAAATTGTTTACTAAATACTAATAGAGAGCAGGCAGTGTTCATTAAAGCAATGGGCAGGGTAAGACTGGTTCAAAACCCTTTTGCTCAGAAGAGTGTTGGTCTCCTGCCTTCAGTGCAGTCYCCATTTCAATCTGCACCAGCATAAAACCTGAGATGTGTCTGCATTTCAGTGTCAAAAACACTCAAGGGCTCAGTCTGCCTATCTAGGCTGTAAAAGCCAGACACAACTTTAAGCAGCTAGACAAATGCCACTGGGTTGCAAATGAGACAAAGCTACACATAAACTAAGCACTAATGTTTACTTTCAAATCAAATGTTTCTTCTAATTTGGAGGTTTTTTTTGGCCTAGCATCTGTATGAAWACCAGGAAAAACTTAGCCTRAAATATCAGCATGGCTTGAACCAAGACTGGCCGTGAATAAGCCAGMGTTGGAAAGAAACATACCTGTGCTGTCACAATCTGGAAGTCTTAATCATCAGCTACAAAGCCACACYGCAAAACTCTTATCAGTCCTTTACAGGAAACATATTTATTARAYKACTGACATTTGAGTTGCTTTAAATCTAAGYTTAAAATGTGATTTGTCAAGATTATGCTCTCATTCTATATCTTTTTCCCTAAGAAGCAAAGACAAACATTAAGCTGGGTACACAAAGCCAGAACTGTAAGTATTCGCACAGCCCAGCGGTCAGAACAGYGAGGTTTAAGCCCTTACAGGATGCAAAGCCCGAGGTGCGGGCTGTTTATCTGTCTCCACGTTGAGTCACACAGCTCTGTAAATACYGCAGGTATTCTGTACAACCGCATTGCCCGGCTGCAGGCACTAAAAGGCACTCGTGTCCAGGGATGCGTTATTTTAAGCCTGCTAACCGTGGCAATAGAACTTGGAGCTGCTGACACCCTGAAAGCAGGGGCTCCCCAGAGGCCCGAGGTGCTGCCAGGCAGCACAAGAGGTAGAAAGAGCTCCAAACCACACAGTAAGGTTGGCAGCATACATAAAAGCTAAAGCACCAGCCCTAACACCTAAAAAAACCCTAAAAAAACCCAAAACCAAAAAACAAACAAAACAAAAATAAGAAGAAAGAAACCCCAAAACTCTCTGCAGTATCATCCTTTCACTTCCAGGCTTTGCGTTATTTGCCTGGAGAAACAACCGCCGCGGCTTTGGCAGCAGCATCGCCCTAGGCAGGAGTTACCCAGGCCCTGTAAGCCCCACCGAAACCGGGATGGCAGCGGGGTGAGCCAGGGGGAACGGCCTCCGGGCAGCCCCCAGAGAGACCACCCACACTCCACACCGCTTCATGGCCCCACGACCCCCGCGCCACAACCACCAGGACCCCTCCGGCAGTGAAGGCCCGGCAGCGCAGCCCCGGCGCCCCCGCACACCCCGGCCCCGCTCACCCGCCGGGCCCCGGCCGCTCCTGGGCTCGCGCTCCGCTCCGGCCGCGGCTTCTTTTCGAATCCGACCAATGGCGGAGCGCGGCGCCGCGCGGCCTCCTGGGAGGACGATGCTGCCGCGGCGCGGTGCTCGACGGGAAGTGTAGTCCCGGAGGGGCGCGGCCGCCGCCCGAGGGCAAACCGGGGCAGGCGGCTCCGCCCTGCTAGGTCGGAACGCCCGGGGCGCCTTTGCGGGGTCCGCGGCTTTGCGGAGGCTGTGGTGCTGCCGCCACACGGGGCCGCCAGCGCCCGGCTCCGCGGCGATAGCAGGAGCTCGGCTGCCGCGGGAAGGCGCCCTGGCCCCGCCGGGCCTGCCCTCACCTGCCTGCAGCGCCCGGATTTGGCCTCTCCCCGGTGCGGCGGAGGGACGAGTGTAAGTTCGAGCCCGTCGGAGCTCTGGGTGATTGCAGGCCTTTTGCTGTCTGTTTGTAAACAGGATAATCACTGTTTGCAGGTGGTGAGAGGGAAGAAGCCAGTGACCTGCTCGATGCCTTGTACCTGAGCAGGGATCAGCTGAATTGGGAAACYCCCGTTTTAAGATCAGGATGTGCTTGTGCCTTACCCTGGGTTCCAGTCCTGACAAACGACAGCTGTGGGAGACACTTAGTATGGTGTCTTTGTTTAAAACCCTCCCCAGGCAGAAGTTGTTGCTGGGTGCCAGGTTTGCGTGATGGGCATTTAATTTCTTGATCAGAAAAGACTGCCAGCAAAAGCAAGCAATTCTGTAAAGGAATAATTCTACACAGATTTTGTWTCAGCTGCTTTCATGAGGTTCTCTTTAACATTAAATCCCATCTTTCTTTAAACAGAGGCTATGTCGTATCAGAGAGGGMTACTAAAAGAGTTCAGTTCAGTTACATGCCACGTTGTAAGGGTTGGTCTGTTTTAACAGCAGAAAATGATGCAATGTTGAATTTGAAATTGTTTGCTAGCAAAACTGAAAAGCTCTTGAAATCGTGCTATAAGACTCTGGCTAACCTTTTTAACATTATTTTGGTTTCTGTCCTAAACAGAATACAAACTACTGAACTTACCTAATGCCAAAACACCTTTTTCATACCAGGAGAAGACTAAGAATGACTCTCAAAATAAGAGGAAAAATTTGCTTCTGGGAGAAAACTTGAAAGTTGTTGTCTTCTACTTGGTGGAAAGGAAGACTCATGATCTCGGAATATTTTACAAGGTATAGTCCTAAAAATATTGAGGTCTATGTCCTGCAGAAAATTATTCTTGCTAAGTTGGGGCATCACTAAGCTCCTTGTACAGGCAATATTTTGATTTTGTTAATTAAATTAAAATTTTAATTATGTATTTTTAAAATTAATTTCAATTTTAAATCTTAGATTTCTGAAACTGTTTTTATGGTACTGCACGTGCTGCATAAGTTAAGCTAGAATCTCAGAGGACTCCCATCAGGATACTGAAAGGGCAGATTAAGCCACAGTCTGACATGTGTTCCCAGCCTCACGCAAACCACCATAAAGAAAACATGAGGTCAGCATAACCAATCCAGCCTGCTTTGGAGTGGGAGATGATGAAACCCCATCTGTGTAAATAACCTTTATGGCTTTCTACAAAAATATTCTTCTTAAAATGATTTGTGCAAGGACACCAGTTGCAACAAAAATGTGTGCTGTTAAAATAGCATTCAGTATCTCATTTACCCCTGAAATTTGATTGTGTTTCTTTTCAAATTCTTTATAACTTGTTTAGCATGTTTGGCACTCACAAGWGGAAAAGATTTTTATACAGGACTTATTAGAGCTGTTACCATTACCCTTMGAAACTTATGTTCCTTGTATTAGAGACAGGATTCAAAAGTTGTGGATAGTCATTACAGTGATGAGATGATGCCCTGTGAGACAGCATATCTCAGCTTGCTTTTACAGTGCTGTCAGAAGTAATTAGAGACACAGTCAGCACTCCCCAGCATCCTTCAGCACATCTGAGTAGCAGCCAAACCAGAACTGGCTTCAGTTTCCTTGTACTCAACTCACCTTCCCCAGGGAATTAACCAAGTACTTGAGTTTTCTCTCATCACTCTTGGTTCTGCTGTGCTTCCCCATGTCCTGGCAGCACTGCCTTTCATCCTGGGTGCAGGCCAAGTCCTTCTGCAGGGGTCATTTGGAACTGACTGGCAAGAGCACTGCTGTTCCTTGTCACAGAGATGTCTTGGAGGAAAGTGGTGCATTGTGTAATCCTCCTGGTAGTCTGCCATGCCAGCCCTTTTGAATTCCTGTCTATCAGGGCAGCGAGTGTCATTTATCTTGTTACTTGCACAGTCTGCTGGATGCATTTCACAATTCCTTTAATTTGATCCTGTACCCTCATTGCCCCACTCTCATCAGTTACCTTCAGGCTTCTCATGCACATACAACTGATTTTATGAACTCATAACTTCACAGGCTGTTGATTCACATTTTTTTCTTTAGKGATGTAGGTATGTTTCCCTCTATCATCTATTTTAAGCAATGAGCTACTTCTTCAGTCTCATGAGTGCTCCCTGGCTTGGAAAGCTTTGCCCTGGGGAACAGGTGGCTTTGGGGCAGGGAGATCTCTGGTGCTGGACAAAGAAGAGCAGTTGGCTGAGGCATCAGGCCCCCCTCTCTGGGGGAGGCAGGAGCTTTCTGTCCTCAGTGTGCAAATGCTGCTGCTGTTTTATAGCTAGTTTTGTTAACTGAGTAGTTGTGGGGTTTCAGGTGGGATAGGAGGAAACCTTCAGGAAAGAGCTCACTGATGGTTGTGAGGCTATTCCTTTGAGGCTCTAGGAATATAAAATACAGTTTGGAAAATGACTCATAGGTTCACTGGCAAAAAGRGGCCTTCAGGAGTGTATTCAAACAGGAGAGAGCCAGTGAGGAGCCTGGAAAGGAAGGAAGGGATCACTGATGGGCAGCTGGAGGCGCCTGTAACACCTGGTGCTGGACTTAGGCCTTAATGCTTGTCCTCTGGACACTGCCATGCTTGTGCCTCTCACAGATGCAGTGAGGCCAACTGGTCCCATGCTGGTGCTTTATATAATGTGCTACATGTGCTCAATATACSATTTTTAAATCTGCAAAGCTTCACGTGAAAATCTGTGCGTGGCAAACAGAGTATCACTCCTTCAGCAACAGCTGTGTTGTCTTAGATAGGAGGAGATTCGGCATATATTTTCTGAGATGTATTTTGCTTTGCATAATTCAAGACTTTGTCTTTGGAAAGAGTGCAGTTGAGACAAAAAAAACTATAGCTGTGTCTTCCTGTTTCTCCCTCCCCCACCCTCTGCAATTCCTTCTGTCCCTTTTTGAATTATTGCATAACTCTCTGATGAACTAAAGAGATCATTTCATCTGTTACCAACCTTTAAATCTTGTCATTAAGCCAAAAACTTTCAGTTATTTTCTCTAATGCTTTAATGTAAATAATCATTACTTTGAAGGTCAGATCTTGCATTTTGAAATCTACCTCTCATAAATGGTAAGAACTGTTTTCACATTGTGACACAGGTATTTGTCCTGTAAATGTATCAGCTTTTTTATCTGACCAATTGTCAAATGAATGGTGTATTTAGTTTTTAGGGGCTTAAGATACGTGTATTCAATAGTAAAACTATTGTAATAGAATAATAAATGAGAGCATAATTAATAAAGTATAGAGTCAGTAATTTTATTCAGTGAATTTCTGTGTATTTTTATGAGAAAAGATGGCTACTCTTAAATTTTGTGCTGTGTGATTTTTAGGAACAAGTGTGCAGGATGGCTTTTCCATAGATAAATGTAGTTGGTGGGGCATCTGTGTTGTGCCCCAGTAAATGAGCACCAGCCCAGCCAGACCAGCTGTGGGTCAGAACCCTTTGGGGCTGAGTCCTGTAAAGGAGGCATTTTTGAGTTACTGGTAATCACATAACTGGAAATCTTGACAGAGACTCCACGAGCAGGAGGATGATGGCTGGTATTGAATAGATACTTAATATTCTTCCCTTCTAGTCAGCGTTATACTGATACCTCAGGACATACTCTTTGAAAGGGCTCTACAGATGGAATAATAAATTGAATACTGTACTTATAGTAAATCAGGATAAGCTTTGCACTATTTTCTTATAGTCTGGATCTTGCGTCTTAGTTTTCCTGTGGATTTCAAGTTCTTAAAACTTTTGTCATAAAAATGGAGCTGTATTGTTGTTACAGAAGATACAATCCAGAAGCACTGGCTACTTTGGGAGATTTTTTTTTTTTATGTATGTTGCTTATATTTCGTGAAGGGTATTTGAACTGTGCATCCAACTTTTGTTTGGCTCCTTGAAATGCCTCCTGCTTTTGTTTGTTTGTTTGTTTTTTGGTTTGTTTTGTTTTTTGGTTGGTTTTTTTTTGGCTGGTTTTGGGGGGTTTTTTTGTGTTTGTTTGTTTGTTTGTTTTTAATTTCTAAACCTGTGCCTAAGTCCTGCAAAGATTTGCATAATGTCTTTTTACCATCCAGATCTGAGCCCAGGTATGTTGCCACTTTTTTGTATACATGATGTTAACTATTTCATTTGCAGACAGAGTGCTAGCTCCAGGTTAAGGGCTGGATGTGCATTCCAAATCTTATTAGTAAAACTTTATTTCTCCCCATGTGTTACTGATTCTTTTTCAATCATCTGCTGAGCTGTATAAATACCAACAAGGGTAACTATAATTTGAAGGTAAAATCTCAGGGTTGGCTTTTCTTAAAATGAAACATGTTTGAGTTTTATTTCAATTGAGGTTTCAGAAATTTTATTTCACTTCCGAGCTGCTTGTGGAAATCCTTCATGATGTAAGAAATTCAAGCTTTAATCCTTAGTATTACTTTTTGAAGAATATTGCTAGGTTTTTTTTTTTAATACTGTGTAAAATGCAGGCTATAAATAGCTGTCCACTGGTCCCAGAACCTTCAGAACAGCTCCAGAAAATTTTACTGAAGACATTCTGTTAAATGTTACATTCTCAATTGTTACTCTATCATCTTACTAAAAGCTTAACAAGATAAATAAATTGGAACATGAATTCAGTTCATATCTAGAGTAATGGAATTCTGAAATTGGGAAACTGGCCAAGATAGCCAAGATACCTCTAAATATATGTCAGATATACAGCTTTTAGGTGAAGAAGCTGAAAGAATTCCAGTGAAGGGGTGGGTGTGCATACAAACATCTGTAAGTTCTCTGTAGAAGCCAGAGGACTGGAYAATTCTGTGTTTTAGAAATATAAGGTGCCTCAAAAAGAATCAAGAGCAAGAAGTTTACTGCTCAAATRACATGGGCTGAATCCAAGGAGCAGGCTATGTTATAGTGTAGTATTACTCATCTTGCTGGCTCTGACACCCAAGACAGAGTTTCTTTTATTCTTGCCAAATGTCAACCATCTGTCTTGATCTCAGGAATCAGTGCCATTCCCTGACATTGTGTACATTTCCTTGGAATGGCATCCTGCCTTTGGGCCTCAGGACTTCTTCTCTACCTCCTGTGAAGATGTGATTGGAGTGACAAAGTCACACCACTGATCTTCAGATGTTTTAACTTGGGCTTCCTGTACAGCCTGGTCTGAGAAACACTCAAAATGGATTCAGGCCCATGGTAAATTCTTGTTCTTGAAGTGGACTTAAACTACGTGATACAGCTAAGCTATGGAATTACAACCCAAATTACCCTTTGGAGGAACCTTGCTTTCTTTGCTAGTCTCTTAGATTAGAGATCAAAATCAATGTCTAGTTTTGGGTAAGATGGTTATCCTACAGCATGATAAAAGGGTGAGGAATGAACATTGAGAAAACAAATTTCTTAATCAGTGACATACCTTTAAAGGACTGAAAAATAATGATTCTTTGGTAATAGCAAATGTCCAGGGCTTACATTTTATTGTATTACCAGCTGGCATTGGCCATTCTGAAGGAAAAACAAACAGAAGGCAGAGAGCTTAATACATGCTAGACATCTACGCTGCAAAGAACAAAATCATAGTCCTGAATAGAAGAGTCTGCATTTTTGCCATGCAGTTAGACTACAGTGGTCCTTGCAGTCCTTGAAGAGAAACACAAACTGAACCACCAGATGAAAGGCTATGAAAACTCATGAAGTCTCAGTTGCTTCTCAAAAAGTGGATTTATGAGCAGCTAACTTTTTTTTGACACTTTCCTTTGCTGTTATTTTTAGCCAAATTGGCCAGTAGATCTGTGTGGCCAAACAGATGCTGGGCCAGCAGAAGAGCAGGCAGAAATGCTGGTGGGACAGGAGGGCAGAGCTGCTTCTCTTGTGTTAGGGAGTCTTGCTAAACTGTTTGTAAAGTTGCATCTTTGGCAATTCTTCAGCAAGGACTCGAATATGCAGGTGCCTGCCTGGATTGCAGCCTTTGAGCATATCCAGACTTGCAGAGTTAGAGAGTATTTCCAAAGGTAGTGTAACATCTTGTTCTCAGTTTGATGCTGCCCTGCCTGGTGTTGTCACAACATGCTGCAGCCAAGGATAAGCAGTTTTGAAACAGGTCAGGCTTCCTTACTGAAACTTTGTTCACAGCTGAAATCYGAAGAAACTGAAAGATTGAGTGCTACCAAGTACTGGCTGATCTGATCCTCAGTAGTCAGAATAGGCCCTGTTTTGCAAAAATTGAGAAGTAAATGGTGAAATTCCATTGTTGCTGATTCAGTTTTGTGCATCTGAATTTTCCTGTCTTGTTTAAATAAATTATAGGATCTAACTGCAATTTCAGTCAGGTGCTTTGTATAGTGTTGCCAAGTACTGTCATACTGCCTCACTTCATTGTGTATGTGGATGCACWGAAGAACACACATTTAAAAATTACTGTGAGATCCTTCTGGGTGAAAGGCATTATAAAAAGGAGATAATTATTTCAACATTTGATCCAGATATTCTATATAAAGCACATTTTGGCRTTATGAAAAGAACCAAAACATTTAACAATTTGGGGGGAAGAGAGGAGTTCTTTTTATTTTTAAGGATARTATTAGTATAAAGTTAAAAATTAGTCATACTCTAACTAATTTCTAACTTGGTGACTCATGCTCTTGGCAAACTAATTATGCAAGACAAGTGACTCAGACATAGATGCTCTAGTATGGCTATTGCTGTTACAACTAAACATGATTTTGGTATAACAAATGTAGCTATACCCTGCAAATTATGCCACAGTGCTGGTTGAGGGTGTATTACTTATGCAGATGCCTTTAATCTGATGGGGTTTTTTTCATTTTGAGGTAGGATGGTGTAGCTGGCTTCTGGGTGTCTAAAGCAGCCATGGTCACCAAGAATCTCAGGAGTGTATTTGGACAAGGAAAATCTTATCTGGTATGTATTTCCATCCAGGAATGGTGATTTGTTAAAGCSTCATCACAGGAGCATTTCTCTGATTAAACTTTTCACTTTAGGTTCTGAATAATGATCATTGGATGATCATTATTGATAATCATCAAATTTTGATCTAGAGATGATGGGAAGATTCATGCCATATTTGCTYGGGGTGAATGTAGTACCAGGCTGTTAGCTGTAATCCTCTCCTTGTTTGGTTTCTTTTTCTTTCCATGCCCTCCCCACTCCTCCTTGGCTGCAGTCTGTAAAATACTATCACRACGTCTGATCTGATGAAACCACAACTAATGCCAGTGCCTACCTATGATGGGAAGAGAACCCAGACTATAAACTTGGGATTTCTGGCCTCTTAAGAGGCAAGTCTGTTTCTCATCTTCCCCTTCCCCCCTGTCAGTTCTCTTYGTTTCTGTTCTTTCTCTTTGCTATTAACTCATGTTGAAGGTCAGTGTCATTGTTTCCTGGGAWCCCAGTTTCATTTGGGTGTACATACAATCTAAAGAAATCACATATTACCTCCATGGTGGGAGTTCATCATGCAATGAAAATAGAAAGCAATTTTGTTTTAATAGTTCTGAATGATTTTCAGCTGAAGCAGTGAAAAGGAAAGTCAGGCATATTTTAGTGAAATGATTGTGTTTCTCACCTATGATTTTTAAATTGASAATTTAAGTTTATAGTAACATTAGAAATTAATCATAATGGTTGCAGATACCTATACAGCCCTATTCTCAGAAAGTAGGCTATTCCTAAGTACAGCTGAAATGATTCCTGTAGTGAGACAGGAGACTGTCCTAAGYAAGYTGCATTTGATGGTAATTTATGTTCTCTCTGGTTTGGGTGTAAGTATAGCGGACAGCAGATGAAATAATTACTGACGCAGAGAATAACACAAATCATGTGAAACAAGGACTCCAAACACYGTGCTCTGAGGTCAATTACCTGTGTGCCTGGAACTTTGATCACAGTGGTAGTGGCCAGATGACATAACTTAGGTGGATGTACACACAAAGATAAATAAGAAGCTTTTAACGGAATTTTCAAGCAGAGCAAGAAATGTCAGTGAAGTGAAAATGTGTGTTTCTAATATGCTCAAGGAACTTGAACAAAGGAAGCYAATACTGACGAATTAATTTGCTGAAACTGCAAGCAAGGTAGTTTGTTTGTTTGGTATTTAAACTTAAATGGATCCTGTTTCCAGTAAGCAGCATGAAGGAGGAGTATTTCCAGGACACTGCCATACCACATGGAAGACAGCGTGTTCTCTGCCTGATGAAGTGTAAGTTTGACTGCTAATCAGCCTGCCTAAAGCACTGCTAGATTAATTGACAATTTTCCTGAGAATACATTTATTATTTATTATAACATCATATGGTGTTATGCCACATGATACACAATCTTTGGTGCTCCATGGTACTTGGTGTATGTTCCTTATACACTTCCATGTTAATTATTGATCCAAAGAACTTGTTTTGATCACACATATGGKATCTTTAAGTCTTAAATTCCCATTAGACCAAGTGTGTGTTTGTATTAGGTATGTTTTGTTAAAACAAATATTTTGGTGACACTAAGATCCCTGCAGTGAAATACAAATTGCYTCCTATGCAGCAGAGACCCTGAAAGTTGCTTTCAGTGGTAGGGTTTTTTCTTACAATATATCTAATGAAGAAACAGAAGCCTAYAATTACAGTTCTGGTATTCTTTTTTAGTGTATACATAGTTTGTATTGACCTTGTGAAAACCTGAATGCTCTGAATTGGCCTCTGGAACATAATAAAATGCACAGCACAGAACATACTTGCTCTACAGTAAAGTCTCTAGTTCCAGAAATATTCAGAAGGTATAACTATGGCAAACCCACCCAATGCTAGCATAAGGTTGTTTCCCTTCTTTATTACCAGGTAGTTGGAGCATTTATGGACAAATTGTCATTTGTAGCATAGCTCCTTCCTACATAAGACTCATTCTTTGCAAACATGGATTAAAAAGGTACTTTAAAAATATTAGCATTTGTTTGTTATTGTCTGTGGTTTTCAACTTAAACTCACAAGGACATACTAAATGTTTGTTTAGCCTAAACAGATCTTTGGTTTATCTGAAAGCACACATTCTACTAAATTTTTGGCTTCAAGTGAGTTGTGGTGTTTGGACTTAAACTCTGTGCTTAAATGTTAATTCAGACATATGCTTTCTTGCTACTGGAGAAATACTAAAGGTGTGATGTGTTTYCATTTTATACTGATTCCCATCTCTGGGCTAGTTTAAAAGAAGGAAAATTAAACCTCTGTGTCCTTTTTAAGCTCTGATGGACACTGTGTGTCCCATCCTGAGTTAGAGGAGTAAGCCAGTTTTGTCTGCTTTGGAGGTTTTTGTGTGCAGCTAGAATAGTTTAAAGAGATAGTTTTTTTATCTCTTCCAAACACAGGCATAGGAAGTSAAGTTCCCTGTTGTTACCTAATTCATTGTCATTAATATCCATGAAAATTTCATGTCAGCATTTAAGCTCTGGGAGTACAGAGCAATGYAAGTAAAAAGTCTCTTGTGCAGCTGACTATTGATAGGAGAACCAGTTTCTCCTCCTCTTTAGATGTGGCAGTGCTGAATAAGGAAGAGGTTGTCTCTTGTACTTGGCAGCCATTCATTCTTTCAAAGTCCTTGTTTTGAAACTATCACTTACCTCCTGATTGCATTATGAAGGACCACATGAAAATGCTGAGTTGAAAAGAAAGTGAARACATTCAGCTGAGCAAAACCAGTATGTATACATACATGAGGATAATTGTCTGTGGGGGATCAGTCAGGAGCAAAAGCCTTTGTTTTCTCTACTGAGTGCTCTGCCACTTGTTGCAACAATTTATTTTTTTTTTATGATGATGAACATTATTTCTCAATCAGTGGGTTGTGAACTTGCATGTTTTCCAATCACATTTTGTATACTTAAGTTTGAGAGTTAAAGATAACCAGCAGTACACTAAGCCAAATACTTGGGTACAAGGTAAAATTTATGGGGCAAAGGAGACTGCATTGGAAATGAGATTTTTAGCTTTTTTACATACCTAAGAGTTTGAATCCATTACCTATTTGTTTTCTTTTTCAAAAAGTTCTCTGCAGAATAGAAACTATGGCATGGGGAAAAAAAGATATTTGCTTCCAACAAGTGCTTTATCTTCACTGTCTGGTACTTGTARGAAATAATCAAGGACCCTAAATGATACTAATATGGGGAATTTTATTTGAAATGTCTGAACTAAGGCACTTAAAATTTTTGCTTCCTGTAAAAGAAGGGCACCAACAGCTCTTTAACTGCTTAGTTTAGAGTAAGTATAAAGTAAGTTGTAACTGTCTATTTGGACATAGAAACAGAGGTATAGTCAGRGAAGGCTTCAGAGAGAAAAGGTTGTCACTGCTTTGTGACTGCTGCATGATTTTTTTTCAGTTGGGATGAAAGACAGCAACCACAATCTCTGCTCTCATCTCAGAACTGCCGGAGGAGAACTGTAGAAACCACTTGGACCACTGCAAAGTCTGGCCACAGGGATGGGCAAGATGGTAAGACCAGCCTACACCTATGTACCCTTCTGACTCTTTCCCTAGTCCTGGCTGTTGTTGTAAGATGTGTAAGTCAAGTCTGYTACACAGGCAGATAGTGATTGTGCAAGGGGGAACAGAGGAGAGATTTACATTAGATGTTTTTAGGAAGAAATTCTCTRCTCAGAGGATAGTGGGGCACTGGAAGAGGTTGTCCAGACAAGTTATGGGTGCCCCATTCCTGTGAGTGTYCAAGGCCAGATTGGATGRGGCCCTGAGCAACCTGATCTGGTGGGTGGCTTCCCTCTATGTGGCAGGGGCTTGGAACTATTTAGATTGTCTTACAAGTTTAACTGATAACTGAACTGGCAAAAGGGGTTTGTTTAGAAAACTATGGTAAAAGGAAGGGGGAAAATTTACTTTAGTTGCACCAAGGTGTTACAAACTTCACTTGTAATACATGCCATGACTTCATTTACAGATTTTATATGTTCCAGTCCACTTCTTTCTGTGGCATAATAGTGCAAAATTAACAGTAAAATGTTAGGGAAATACTTAATTAGAAATAAAAGATTGGAAGGAACTTCAGAAAGTTCTTYTGCCTTCTCTTTGCTTCTAGTCTGGATTGGTTCTACTTAAACCRTTCATCCACAAATACTTACCTTCTCCTAAAAATTTGCCAGCAATGAAYAGCTAAGTCTTCTGGTTCAGCCTTATCTAACTTCATGCTAGGAAATGTCTGCCTCTAGTGTAAAGTAAATTTCCCTTCCTGCAGTTGCCACTTTCAAATTTTATTATTTCTCAACAACTGTGATGATTTCCTTTGCTGCTACCTGTTCCAGAATGTATACCCCTTCAACTCTTTCATTTCATAGACTAAAACTTSATGTTTTCATTTCATTCTCACATTTATTCCAAAAGTTTTTTAGAAGCCTAAAATTGGACACAGTACTTGAGTACAGTATTCCAGTGAGTCACTGGAAGGACTGTTCTGCTACCACAAGGAAATTTAAGTGTGCAATTAAAGGTGCTCTTGCTTTTGTTGGAATAAGGTAAAAAGTTGCCACCTTTCAGCTGAGATGCAGCAACTGCTCGAGTGTCTGTTCCCAGCAAATGCAGAGAAAACCAGGTTTGATCTCCTGTTCCATGTTGGGCTGGCTGTATGTGCAGTYGGTTTCTGTGTCAGGGACAAGAAGGGACAACTGTTACCAGCTGGGGACAGTAGCAGCAAGGACTCCTYGTGCCCTAAGAGGTTGGACTTGACAATTTCATAAGGGGTACCCAGCCAGCTGCCTAGRTCTGCCATCAAATGACATGAAGGTCTGTGCCAGTCCAGACAGCAGCCTTCTGCTTCCTGGTTTAAACATMATCAGGTAAGTTAGAGACTTCTCAAGGAATTTCACAGTTTTGGAAGCACTAAGCCTCCAAGTAGCAGTAAATGTTTGTAGCCTGTCTTCCTTCTTACCCTCTTCTGGGCAATTGCTTTTGGGCTGGTGTCGTGGTTTGAGAGAAGTAAGGGGAAGTATTTCAAGTGCTTATGCATAAGAATAATAACAAAACTCAAATTTAAATCATCTTCTGAGTATTACTAGCTGGCTTTCAGGAAGGAAATTTTACATTGTTCTCAAACACTCTTCATTTGCCCAATTTGGTGTGCATGTTTTTCTGTTGCTTGCTCCCAGTTACCTAAACATAACGTTCTGGTTCCAGCCAAGAAGTGGAGAAAATGTTATTTCTTAATGCAGTATCCCTTTCTGGAGGCAGTTGTAATAGCTCTTTGTACATGTTCTACCATGGAGGCCCCATGTCCTGTTCTAATTCTAGGTGTAAGAAGGAGCCATATGAGACCCRTTTTTACTTTAAGGACAACCATGAGTATCATGACTGGCAGTTTGTATAAAGAAATGACCTTCATGTGCAGAGCAAAATTCAGTTAGTCTTTCTTTTCAAGCATACATGACACTATTGCATAGCTCATCCAGTTTTATTTTATCTTCTTGATATTTGATATGTTCCATTCAGAAAATGTGTTTTTACACTTGGATATCTCAGCGGTCAGAGAATAAATCACGGTCACAAGATTATCAGTGCTGTGCAGGGAAAGCCAAGATACTAAAAAAGCATGAGGTCAAACACGTTCAAGGTCACACTAGTCCCTCTAAGCTGTTGAGTGGCACGTGACAATGGGCAAAAACTTRAACGTTCCTACCGATGCATAAGTAACTTCGTGTGAGGTACAAGGCGTACCTGGGAGCACAGGCACCGAGGCCTCCGCTACCCAGCTACCTGAGTCACATGAGTGTGCGCCAGGGCACGCCGAAGCGCGAATGACACGGCGGCCGGTGCCAGGGGCAGCCTGCCCAGTGTGCTCAGCGAGCAGGGTCGCGGGAGCCGGGCCATAGCGCACTTGTACCGGGGGCAGCTTGCGGGTGCCCGTGCCCCGCCGGCCCGCCCCGGCGCGCTCCCGGGGCCGCTGGCGTTGGCCCGCAGGTGCGGGGCGCGGCGCCGGGAGCGCGC